>MU227798.1:2069367-2116237 GCA_018584345.1 Thuja plicata
TATATATATATGAATTATATTTATTTTTCTCGTTTAATTTGCTTTTGTATTATCTTTTGTTCCTCTTTATTACTGTTTTGCTTTTATTTGTTTCTTTTTTCTTTTTCATATTGTCTCCTTTTAGCTCAAGTCTCTCTCTTTCTTTATAATTTATTTCTTGCCCTCTCCTTTGTTTTCTTATTATTTTATTTTATTATTATATATATAGTAATTTAAAGTTATATTTGTCATATATGTGTGTACGTGCGCATATCAATATTCATTTATTTGATATTTCCTCTTTTATTCCTCTTTTCATTTATTTTTTCTCTTTTATTCATTTACTTAGTCTTTTTTCCTTTTTCCTTTTTAAAAAAAAATATTTTACTTCTCTTATTTTCTCTACTTTTTCTTCTCTTTAATGTCTTATTTTTTTTATTTGTTGTGTTCTTTGTCTTTATCTCTTTATATTTAATTTATTTTTTAATCTGCCCTTAATTATTCTTCCCTTTCTCTTGAACCATGTGCCTCCCCTCTCTCTTTTTATACTCGGGTGTGCAACTTCAGACCCATATTGTTTCCTGTGGCTCTCTTCATCCCACTGATGGATCACAGAGTGTGATCTGAAGTATTGATGTTAAAATCTTGCACGTGATTTAATCCAAAAATCACAATATCTTGATATGATATATCATGGAAATATCTTATCATTAATCTATATAATACTTTAAGCTATTCAATTTCTACTATGATTTCATGCAATATTTCATTAAAAATGTTTGTATTAACAATATTTCATGTTTTCTAACAATTTTCTTTGATATTTTTGCGCCTCAACAATATTGAGATTTCCATCACACAGTAAATGATTCAAGCATCTTTCTTGTATGTGTAAGTGTATAGGTATAAGTATATGTAAATGTATGTTACTAACAAGATTTCATGTTTTCTAACAATTTTCTTTGATTTTTTTGCACCTCAACAATATAGAGATTTCAATCACTTAGTAGATTATTCAAGAACCTTTTTTGTGTGAGCAAGTGTATAGGTATATGTACACATATATGTATATGTACACATATGTTTAAATACACATACACATATGCAAGTCACTAATCAATAATGCTAGTGCTGACATGCATAGTTTGTCCCCGCTTTGAGGTTAAATATAGGCTTATATATTTAGTTTAAACTTTGATATATGTGTAGAATGTGAAAACATTAACATTATGAAATAAAATATTAAAATTTATTTTTCTAATTAAATTAAATAAATGAATATATAAAAATAATAACCATTATTACACCAAGGAAAAAAAAACTTTTATTTCCTTGAGTAAAAATTTGAAATGATTAAATTGTAAGCAAAGATGTATATCTCATAAGCTAATTTCCATTTAATCACTCATAAAACATAACCATCTCATAAAGAATAACCATCTCATAAAGCATAGCCATTAGAATGCATAACCATAAGTTTTTTTTTGCAATTCAAACCGACATATTGCCTAATTTTCAATAAGTCAATCATGAGACACAATACACAATATATTTATGACAAGACATAATACATAATGTAATCCTTCAAAATGTAGGATGAATGTGAGTACGTATGTGTGTGGGGAGGGATTTTTATAAATGTTTTTTTCTTTTTTTTTCTCCTCTTCTTGATGAAGGATCATAGAGTGTGATCCAAAACGTTGAAAAATAAATAAATCACGTGTAATTTTTATCCCAAAAGATTGTATCATAAAACTCATGGATTGTGGAAAAAGCATTCCTTCTATGCCAACTATTTTCAAGTGCCTAGGTCATCTCTACCTCAACCATGTTCTCACCTTCAACCGATTTCCTACACTAACTTGCACAATGTTTCATCAATACATTATTTCAAACCATAATCATAATCAAAAATATTTTCAACAAAATAATTCATCAACATTTTGATCTCAATTTCATGCATTTTTTTAAAATAACATCTAATTACCATTTATGCACACACATTTATTCATAAATAAAATGACATAAGTAATTGTCAAATACTCTCATCCAACTTTATTGTATTAATAATGCAAGCAAAAAACTAAGATGTGATATTTTATGAGCTTTTTATTATTGTGTGCTAATTCATTAATGCACATTTTTTTGTATACCCATGTAATAGTTCTAGATGAAAACTCTAGTGGTTGTTTGAGAATGCATTCCATTTTGATTTTGACTTTATTTTAGAGCTATTTAGACAACTTTAAATAATTATCAATTCTTATCTAGTAGCGTCATGCCTATTGTATGTCTAAATTCCCTACAAGAATCATTACTTGCTCAGACGGGGTAATGGTAGACAAAAAAATATTTGAGGATGTGGTTGTGTGGAAGAGAATCTAGGAGTTCTATGAGGATACTTTTGCCATGGCACCTCAGTCAAGCATAAATATTCAATTGTTATCGAGGATTTTTCTTTAAATACTATATATTAGGACTAAAATTATATTGTTTGGGCTTATTCTTTCAGAGGTTTTTTTGCTTGAAGTCCTTGAAAGTGCAAATAGTTTACCCAAATTAGGTTCATTATCATTATTATAATAATTTTGGGTTAGGAGTGATGAAAAGATGATAGTAGGAACCTTTATCCCTAAAATTATGTGGAAAATACTTTTCAAAGTAACAAAGCTAGTTTGGTTGTATTTAGAACATTAAGCCAATACCCACATGTATATACCTTTTTAAAACAATATTTTTAATGCAAATTACTACCTAAGGGTATCCACCTTTCATTAATCAAAGAAAAAAGAAACAAACATTCAATAGTAGATTGAAAAAGCACAACTTTCCCTACCAATCTATGTTGATACTAGGAAATGCTCATATACATATATCATGTGTTCTAAAGACTCCAAAAATCAGCTTTCCTTCTGCCATTTATCTTCCATGATATCATAAAATTTCATATTGTTGACCCATGAGGAGGATTAGAAATGGTTAAAATTCTCTCTTCTGCCTTAGAGTCCAAGTATTTGTGTTAAAGCAACTTACTCCAAAATGCTCTTGGCTCCTCGTACATTCTCAAGATTAACTTTGCTACAAGAGCCTTATTATGTGCCTTCAAATCCTTCACTCCTGCCCCTCCTGCCCATTTAGGATATTCTACAATATCTGAAGCTAGTAATGGGATTCTATGTTTTTCATTTGCTCTGTCCCATAAAAGTTTTCTCATTTTCTTCGACATCTCCTTCTTTGCACTGCTGCCCAGTTCCAACACAGACATCATATAGATTGGAATTACATTTAAAATTGACTTTATCATCATCAACCTCCCAGCAAGAGTCAGCCAACTGCCTTTCCAGATTTCTATTTTTACTGCATTTGGTAACTGTATCATTCCACAAATTAGATTTCGATGCCCCTGCAAACAATGAAACCACAAACTATTTTGTGGGTAATTCATCAACTCCAAAGTCTAAAATGGCTATAATCCTTCTTTGAGTCGTTAGACCAGTATTATTGAAGAAAACTCCCGATTTCTCTTTCTTAATTTGTTGCCTCGAAGCTTTGCAATGCATGTCCAATGTTTGTTTAATTATTAGAGCTTCATAATAGGATGCCTTCCCATATAAGTTGGTATCATATGCTAATAATTGGTGTGTAAAGGTGAGTAAAGTCCCAACATCCCTAATACCGTGCCACTTATGATCGTCTCTCATTGTTGCAATCTGCCTGCTCAACACTTCTATCATAATGACAACTAAGAATGGAGATAATGGATCGCCTGCCCTCGAAGAACTCACATGGGGATCCATTGATGATTATAGAATATCTTAGATTTGAAATACAAGCATAAAACCATTTTAACAATTTCTCCCCAAAACAAAAATTTTTCATGACCAACATTAGGAATCTCCATCGTACATGATCGTATGATTTTTTGATGTCCAGTTTCAAAATCATACTTCTAGAATTAGGTTTTTAACTAAATGGGCAATTTCACGTGCCACAATTATCCCATCGACAATGTTTCTATTTGGAACATATATACTTTTCCGAGGAGATTATTTTAGGTAGAAACTTTTTTAATCTATTAGACATAACTTTGGACAAAATCCTATAAATAACATTGCATAGTGAAATAGGGAAAAAGTTATTAAAATTGTGTACCTCTTATTTTTTGGGAATGATAGAAATATTCGTATTGTTGAGATCCTTTTGGTGCAGGAGCACCTAGGACATCTCTAAGGTCCTTAGCTTTGTTTTTGGATTGTACTGACCCTAGCAAGGTCAGGAGTGTTTGGAAAGACCTTAGAAGGTATTGTGTGTGTGTTTGTAGGAGATCTAGGTTAGCCTTAATCTAATCTAGTAATGTTTTTTTGTTAAGGAGTAGTTTTGGTTTTAGGTCTCTTTGAGGCTTAAATTTGGGATTTTGGGTAAAAAGGATTGAAATCTAAGGGAAAGGATGTAATTAAGCCTAAAATGGCTTCTATAATAAATTTCCACCATTTTATAAGGATTAGAGGTGATTTGATTAAGTTAGAAGTCAAAATGCAAAAGTTGTCAAAATGTTGTCATGACAACATTTGCAACTTTGCAAAGTTGCATGACAACTTTGTCTCCACGAAGAGAAAATATTTGTTCTAGGGCATGGTCAGTATCCTAACTACCTGCACCTAATATGTAAAGGTATAAAAGCCACAAGAATCCCAAATCCCAAGGTTGGATGGTTTTTTGAAGTAATACAAGTACACTTCTTTTGCACTGTAACTCTGGGTTTTCTTAGACAATTTGAGCATTTTGTTTTACTAGTGATTTTAATGGATTGAATCCACCATTTCAGTGTGGAAATCATGTAATTAGTGTATTTTTATTTCATTGTGTATAGTTTTGAAGTTTCTTTCTATTTAGTAGTTAGTGTTTTGTAAATTCTCTTGTAAGTAAGCTAGTCTTTGGTTTGTCCAGGATTGTGTGCATAAAAAAATGGCTCCCACATGAAACCCCACTGTGGAATCATCATGGGCTTGAGTAATATTTTAGGGGAGCCTATTTATAGTGTATATATGGGAGGACAAGGCCTAGAAGTGGGCTTTGATATTTTTTTGAGCAGTCCCTAGGCGAGTCCAGAGCAACCCGGCTAGGTGTTTGCCAGTGTCTTTTGGTGTTTGAATGTAGGGGTTCAATTGAAATGATGGATCCAAGTGGATTTTGGGAGTATTTGAAGTTGTGCAAAGACCCCTGAAGAATATTGGATCTTGAACAATCCATCTGAACACATTTTGACGCACAAATCAGTTGACTGGTTCTTGATAAGACAATTAGCCCTAAAAGCCCTTAAATATAGGGATCACCTATACGGATGCCTTGGGGAGTTGAGACCTCACAAATATTGTGTAATTCCATAAAGGGTTTCATAATACTACATCAGTTTATGGGGTTGTTTGGGAAAGTTTTCAAAGTTTGAGCAAAAACTAGTGAAATAGGGCTAATAGACCTAATAGGCCTAAAAGACAAGATTGCATCAAAATCTTGGATCCAATATTGGAGAATTTCAAAATGATGTAAGGAGGATTAGTAAGAGGGGGCCAAGGGAACTCCCAAGTACCAAACCAACTTTCTGATACAATATGGAAGCAACACACATAGTGAGAGAAGAAACAACAAGCCTTTCAATAATTGATCAAACTCATGACATGTCAGGCTGTAAGGCCTTCCTGGTTTCAGCCATATACTTTCAATCGGATAAAAAATGATCTTCATAAATGCGAGGTCACATACCTACCTTTCAAATTTCTTAATAGTTAATCTACTATCAAAATATACTATCCTCCTAGAATTGATGTCTAAACTAAGAAAAAAGAAACAAATATATACAAGAGTCTACCAAAGAGGTTGGCGCTCAAATCCATAAGAGAGACCAAAATTTAGGTCCCCATAGATCCCAATGAGAAAACCCACATTAAGTAAGCCACAATAATTAAATGTAGAAGTCGGCCAGATCAGGATAAACAACTTGGGAAGAGCATCACCGAGCAACAACAATCCCTCGGTAAGACGATACCCAAGCAACAGGAATGACTCAGTAAGAACATAACCGAGCGACAAAAAATTGACTTGGTGAAAGCATAACCGAGCAAAAAAAACCAACACACCCCAAGACTCGTTGGTAAAGCAAGATAAAAAGAGTACCCGAGCAGTAGGGTAATTGAACACTTCACCGAGCAGCCTCCAAACAAGATAAAGAACAAAAGAAAACATATTTTTGGTTGAGCAGGATTTCCAAGGACCCAAGACGCTCCTGCATCAGACACCTGGGATTAAAAGAAATGATTCCCCAAATCATGTATCGGGTCCAACCTGAAATGAATCTAATTTAGATTCAGAAATCCAAGATGAGTCCTCAATTAGATTCAGAAATCCAAGATGAGTCCTCAATCGGTCTATTCTTCCATTTTATCAGATACTCCATGTATTCATTTCCTCTTGCACTTCTGCCAACTTTCTGTTTCAAAATCTGTTCAACTTCCTCTATCTGTTTCTTAGGATAATCACTCTGTACTGTCACTTCTTCATCAAGTTAATTATATTCATACAAGTCTGAAATGTTGAATATAGGTGATATATCCATGTCATCAGGTAACTCCACTTCATAAGCATTTCCACTGTCAAATCTTCTCAGTATTCTGCAAGGACCAAATTTCTTCATCTTTAATTTTCAATATGTTCCAATAGAAAATTTTCATTTCTTTAAATGAACCATAACTGCATCACCAATTTAAAAAGTTTTATGTCTCCTTGATCTATCTGCATTATCTTTTTACTTCTGATTACTTTTTATCTAGCTTTTGTTTTACATCTTCATGCAATGTCTTCATAAACTCAGCAAATTCTTCTACTTCAGCACTTCTTTTCTCTTCTCCAACAATATCTCTCAAGTCTGATATACCTCTTGGTTGTGTGCCATAAACAATCTCAAAAGGTGTCTTTCCAATACTTCTATTTACTGAACTGTTGTATGCAAACTCTACTTGTGCCAACATGAAATCCCAATTACTTGGTGTGTCTCAACTAGGCATCTCAACAAGTTACCCAAACTTCATTTTACAACCATTGTTTGTCCATTAGTCTGTGGATGAAATGTAGAATTATACTTCAACTCAGTATCAAACTTCTTCCAAAGTGTTTTCCAAAAATAGCTAACAAATTTACTGTCTCAGTCGGAGATGATACTCCTCGGTAATCCATGCAATCTGACAATCTGCTTAAAGAAAAGATCTGCTATATGTATTGCATCTGATGTTTTTCTACATGGTATGAAATGTGTCATCTTAGAAAATCTATCCACCACAACAAATATGGAATCATTACCTCTTGCTGTCCTCGGTAAGCCAAGAACAAAATCCATGTTGATATCACTCCAAGGTTTCTCAGGAATAGTAATCGGTGTATGTTAGGATTGGATAATACTAAGAGGGGGGGTGAATCAGTATTACTGTACTTTATTAAATTATTCAACCAATTAAACATTAACCATAAGCTTGCATAAATGAAAAGAACATAAGAAAATAACATAGAACTCATAACACCATTATTTGTTGTCGAGGAAACCCTGGCCAAGGGAAAACCCTGGAGGGGATGATACCCACAAGCATGCACTAAAGTATAGTGTCCCTGTTAGGAGACCTAGCCCTGTTAGGAGCTGAATATTACATAGTACATTTCCTTGTTAAATGAATTACAACCCTGTTAAAGGTTCACAACACCCTGTTAGGGGCCAACTGAGCATACAACTCTACAATAAGATTCTGTTACAAAATGTTCTCAGTAAAGAACAATAACAAGCATCTCTAATGCTTAGATAGTTCTTGTTTATAGCTCATTAATGATCTCTATAATTCTCTGCTATGACATTCGCATCTATATCATCTCATCAATTCATACCCCTCACTTCTCTTTCACAAAAATATCTTACATATATATCTTTCTCTTTCACCAAGTTAACTCTTAATGCAAATATTACATAGTCTGCTCTCAATACAAAATAAATTTAATAAAGTAAATATTAAATGCATAGTCAGTGCTCTTACATAGTCAAATTATAGGTTATCATCAACCATAATCCAACTTCGATTGTCAGGAGTCCACGCCATACTCCCTTAATCATCGCTACTTTCCAACTGCTCTGTATCACTATTCTGTTGCAGTCTGTTTGTCTTCAATTCTCTCTAACTCACTGTAAACATTACCAAAACAAAATCGATCTTAGGTGGAGGTCTCACATACCCCATACTGTCTTCCTCTAAGCTCACATGTCATAACTCATCTATCTCGATCTTCGATACCCAAAATACTTCTCTATCTCTGCTTCTGTACTTAGTTGATTTCTGAATTAGCAAAAATTAACTTTATAGGAATTGATCTGTAAACTAAATGTGTTTCCATAAATGACAACCAAAAAGTGAATCACTTTACCCAAAATTGATCACTTTCCAACAATCTCTCCCTTTGTCATTGATGGCAACACTTAACAAAAAAAAATGACTAAGTGTTCCAACAAAACAAAACTATCTCCTATATTTTCTCTCCTTCCTTATCACTTCCTTCTTATCTCTTCTTCCATTCATTCTTATCTCTTCTCCCTTTCATTTTTTATTCTCTTCTCCCCCTTTGACAACAATGACAAAGGTGCATACAAAATGATAGGATTAGTGCTTTCTCACCAGTTTCAGAATATCTTGAAAGGAATCTTCCAAGATCTTCACTTCTGCACTCCATGTTTTAAACAACATTTGAATAACATGAATTAGTCCATTCAATGCAAATGATGCGGTCTCTGCTTATTTCACATTTGTAGGCATATAATTAGTCAATGACTCTCTAACTTTCTCTAAGTCTAATAGATGTGCCTCAAGTATGGATAGCTTAGGAGTGATTAAACTCTTTGGCAAATTGAATCTTGTTAATACTCTCCCTTTCTCAACATCCAATACACTGAGTTT
This sequence comes from Thuja plicata, assembly GCA_018584345.1. Taxonomy (NCBI): domain Eukaryota; kingdom Viridiplantae; phylum Streptophyta; class Pinopsida; order Cupressales; family Cupressaceae; genus Thuja; species Thuja plicata. The sequence goes on from MU227798.1 coordinate 2,078,328, forward strand.
CACCAAAATTCTTGTTACTTCCTTGTCTAACTCCTTTATAGATTGTGAAGAGGTTTCACAACTGTCCATCATATTGTTCAGAGTTTCCCTCTCCTTGTCAATAATGTCTTCAATGTTCTGAACATGCCTAATAGGATTCATACAGTAACTAAACATTTTCCATCCATATGCAATGCAAATATTTGCATTTGTCAAACAAGTTTTCAGAATTCCTAAGGCCCATGCAATGGACTTGCAAACTTCAGAAAGTTTCTTCTTAGAATAGTTCTTTTCTACCTTCTCTTCTGCAATCTTTATCAAATTCTCATAATATCCATTAAATTCATCAAGTGTTATCTTTATATTTTCAATGTCATCTCTATGATGGAAAACAATAGGTACTGGAAGAAATTTGTTCACAGTATCAATTGCCCTGGTAATTACTTTAGCCTTTTTATCACCTTTCTATTCTAATCTTTCTTTGACTTTAGTTAGTGCAGTAAAAGCTAATTTTACTAGCTCATATTCATCCATGTAGTCAACATTAACTTCTATTGTTTTATCTTTGCTTGCCAACAATGAGATGGAGGATGTGTTTACCTCTTTTTGGTAATCCTCTTTCTTTTCTTCCTTTTGCTTTTCTACTTCTTTTTGCTCTTCCTTCTCTTCTTCCTCTGTCTGCTCTTCTTCCTCTTTCTGCTCTACTTCATCTGCAATAGTGTTGTCCACATTCCCTGCAAATGGGTCCTTTTCATCATGTGATGTATCAAATTTCACAGGCACACCAGAAACATAGAAATATGGTTGTGATTCAGCTTCGCTCTTCTCATCATTTGCGTCAGCTATCTTTGAACTTTCTACCATTCCTAATGGTGTAGGCAAAGTGGTTTTACGAGGTGGAGGCTTCTCAGGAGTAGTGTTCATCAATATTTTCTCTAGTGCCTTTTGAGTTTCCTTAGTGACTTCATCATATTTTCTTGCCATGATTTTCAGCAGTCTTGCCTTAGTCCTCAATAAAGGTTTCAATTCCTTGAATATTCTCTCTCTTTCTTGTAAAGATATTACAGGCAACATGTTGTCAATTTCCTAATTCCTGATTGTTTCATCTTCAATTTGAGCTAATTGTTTCCTTGTCTCTAATCTCCCATATATTTCTTCAGGTATGTTGCCCTCAATTTCCAATAGATTCTTTCTAAAAACAAGTAGGTGATTAACTGCAACATCTTCAATTTTCTGTTTGTCAGTCTCATCACACCTGTCATAGTATTTGTCAATTGAAAATAGCTTCCCTTTTTCTATAGCTCTCTTCTCTATCATCTTCAAGTCAGCCTTCCAGACTTTATTACTCTTCTCAAGTTTCTTCTCTTCTCTCATTGTGCTTGGTTCCATAGATGATGTTTTCTTTCTAGATCTAGTGTTTACTCTAGGAGTAATGTTTTCAGTTTGTGATGTTTGTTATGACGGAGGAGGTGGAATGTCTACCATTAGTAATTCAGGAGTGGAAAGGGCTACAGTACTAGCACTTGCCAAACCAGAAGATCGCTCTGCCATTTTCTTTTTCACTTTTTTCAACTCTTCTTTTGTCAATTCTGCCTTAACACCACATTCATGTATAATGTTATCAATTTTTATTTTCCTCAGACCTCTAGTCTATTCCTCTCTTACCTTATTTGATTTCTCCTCATATGTACCCCATCTTTCTTCTGATGTATCAATCTCAGATGCAAGAACATGTTCAACTTGCATGGTCAATACCTCTGAACTTACTTCATATCCCATTGGATAACACCATTTCTTTCTAGGAGTGATTGCCTCAAAGTATACACAATCAGTTTCAACCATGAAACATATTGTATCCTTGTATTTTTCAACAATGTCTTCATGTAATCTGTATCTAGTTTTCATTTGCATCTGAAGGATCTTAATCATACCAAACAATTCCCCATCAACCCATATTTTGTTTTGTCTTCTGTAGCTCTGTGAAATCTGAATACTAGTAGGTATCCCTTTTCTCCAACCACTAGGGTGCATGCTAGGAAATTAGTGTTCAATGCGTATAAACATATGCATCAGCAGTGAGCCAAATATGAAGGTCTTTAATCTGTCTTTCTTTATCAGTTTAACATTCTTCAGAAATTGTTGTGCCAATACTTCATATAGGTTATATTTCACATTTTCTTTCACCATTCTCCATGCCATCATAATGACTCCTTCAGATACTAAATTAGGTCTACTGTTGTAGTAGAATTTGTAGCCAAGTATCATAGAGATTAATCTCACATCTTGTTGAAAGATGTCATTTACTGTCATCGCTTGCCTGTCCCATTTCGAGTGAGCTAGGGTTTTGACTTCTTTCTTCACATGTTTTTCTACAACATGAATGATGCTAGTGTTGTCCAGTCCAATAATGTCATGAATTAAGTCACTACAGATCTTCACAGGCTGTCCGCCTATCCAAATGAATTGATCATGTACTCTGCTCAACAATATCTTGATCCATTCTATTTCGTCAAATTCATACAAGTCCAAAATTTTCATTATGCTCAACTGATCAATGTGTTTGTATTCATCTCTCATAATTCCTTTCTTAGTCATATATTCCATCTCAGTGGAAATCTCATCAGTACCAAGTATATCATACTTACAATGAATGTAAGCCCTAATATCTTCTACGTGTAATACACCATAAGGGGTTTGAGAAAATGCTCCTTCGGGATATTATTCACATGACTTGAATGGATGTTTCTTTAATTTATACCTAGGATGATCTACAACATCGCAAATAATAGGTGCATCCATAGCTAGCTGATGTAAATACCTCATTTGTGCTGAATTATGAGTTTTTGCTTCAATCGATCACGCACAAAAATTGTAGAATAGGTTGAGTTCCTTCGTTCTCTGATCTCCTTAGGTGGCTCTTGTCAAATGGTAAGGAAATAGATCATAGTATGGTGATTTATACAAGTTTAAGTTAGAAGGGTTTATTTTACTCAATACTATCCAGTCGGTTGTAAATCTTGCGATCATAATATATGCATCGGTTGATGTTTCACTCTTAGATGTATACTGCATTATGTCGGCCATGTTCATACCTAAGCTCGCTCGAGCTCAATCCAAAAAAATTAGGGCTAGATATATTCTGATATCTATATCCAATGCTCCCCCTAAGTCAATGATTGGCCAATTAGGTTGATTCTACTTTGCTGCCATCAGGCGAAGATCCAGTAGCATCTACTGTCTCTCCCTGAACTAGTGTCTCGCTGGTTTCTTTTATCTTCCAAATTTTACCACTACTATTATCTTATGCTTTCTTGAAAGAATTGTCAAAATCATTCTTAAAATATGCAACACTCTTTCCAATATCACTTCCACTCTTCTGTGAATTCATAGGAGGTGGTACTCTTCTATGATTTACTCCCTTATACCTACAAAACTTTGCTATATGCCTGGATTATTGCATTTGTAACATATAGGAGGTCTTCTTTCCTGATTTTCTTGTAGCTTACAATAATTTGTAATGTGTCCAAGATTATATCATTTATAGCATGTAGGTTCTCTTCCATTGTCTTGTTTATATCCATGTTGATTAGGTTTCGTGCATTCTATTTTTTTGTGCCCATATCCATTGCAATTAAAAAAATAACCAGAAAAAGTTTTAAAAGGGGCATTACCTCTGTAGTCTCTCTTCATGTGTCCAAATTTGTTACAACCAAAGCATCTACCTTTGAAGGGTCTGATATTCTCTCTAGGTTCTTCAATAGCAGGTTTTTCAGCATCAATCTTCTCATCAGATTTCTCTTCTTGATTCTTTGAGCATTCAGCTTCATTGAAGCCAATACCAGTCATATCACCTTTAGGTTTCTGTCTGTCTCTTTGTTCATCGATCAAATCACTACTGGTGTGGATTTTCTCAATGTGTTTCTTTGCTTCAACAAGTTCACCTTTTATGATATGATTATATTTCTCCAGTTCTAGATATTTGTTCTTGTAGTTGTCAGCCTCATTCTTCATTTGATCTAATGCACTGTTTAGAGATTCTTCAACTTTCTTCTTATCCTCCTTCTATATCTAAATTTATTTAGTCATAGCCTCATTCTCAAGTTTTAGGGTTTCATTTTCTTTTTTAAGTTGCTTTATCTAATCTGAGTTATCTTCATCTGAATCCTCTTTTATCTGAACCAAAAGATCTTGTCTTTGACTTCTGGAAAGTTCAAGCTGTTCCTTGAGTTTCTTTATAAATTTCTCAGCTCTTTGAATGTTGAATATTAGTTCTCTATTCTCTTCTTTTTCTTTTTCAAGGTCTTCAAGTGCAACACCAAATTTTTCTTGCAAACTATCCAAATCCATTCTGATCTCCCTTAAGCTGTTAGACTTTCTCTCTAAGGGCCAAAAGCTCTGATACCAATTGTTAGGATTGGATAATACTAAGAGGGGGGGTGAATCAATATTACTATACTTTATTAAATTCTTCAACCAATTAAACATTAATCATAAGCTTTCAGAAATGAAAAGAACATAAGCAAATAACACAGAACTCATAACACCATTATTTGTTGTCGAGGAAACCCTGGCCAAGGGAAAACCCCGGTGGGGATGATACCCACAAGCATGCACTAAAGTATAGTGTCCCTATTAGGAGACCTATCCATATTAGGAGCTGAATATTACATAGTACATTTCCTTTTTAAAGGAATTACAACCATGTTAAAGGTTCACAACACCCTGTTACGGGCCAACTGAGCATGCAGCTCTACAATAAAATTCTGTTACAAAATGTTCTCAGTAAAGAAGAATAACAAACATCTCTAATTCTTAGATATTTCTTGTTTATATCTCATCAATTATCTTTGTCATTCTCTGCTCTGGCATTCACATCTATATCATCTCATCAATCCATATCCCTCACTTCAGTTTCACAAAAATATCTTACATAGTCGGCTCTCAATGCAAATATTACATAGTTGGCTCTCAATACAAAATATATTTAATAAAGTAAATATTAAATGCATAGTCGACATTCTTACATAGTAAAATTCTAGGCTATCATCAAGCATAATCCAACTCCGATTGTCAGTAGTCCACATCATACTCCCTTAATCATCGCTATTGTCCAACTGCTCTGTATCATTGTTCTGTTGTAGTCTATATGTCTTCAATTCTCTCTAACTCCCTGTAAAAATTACCAAAACAAAATCAATTTTAGGTGGAGGTCACACATACCCCATAATAGCTTCCTCTAAGCTCACATGTCATAAATCATCGATCTCAATCTTCAATACCCAAAATACTTTTGTATCTCTACTTCTGTACTTAGTCGATTTCTGAATTAGCAAAACTTAACTTTATAGGAATCGATCTATAAACCAGATGTGTTGCCATAAACGATAACCAAAAAGTGAATAAATTTACCCAAAATTGATCACTTTCCAATAGTGTATATAATCCAGTATTCTGACTTACTCCTTTTGCAACTTGACAAACTCCACAAGTTTTCACAAATTTCTGAACATCCTTATACACCTGAGGTCAAAAATACCTTTCCTTCAGCAAACTCAATGTTTTATCAATACCAAAATTTTCATCCAATCCACTACTATGTTTCTCCTTAGTCAAATTAGTTCTCATTGATCCTCTCAATATGCACAACTGAATACCTTTGAACAACATATCTTCCTGAATTAAATAGTCTTCATACTTACTTGATTGATTTGAATTAGGTGCTCTGCACACTCTCCATTGCTCAAAAAAATCAGGGTCATTTTCATACAAATGCTTCATGTCATCAAAACCAAGAACTTCAATTTTCATTTCAATCAACAAATATCTTCTCCTACTCAATGCATCAGCAAATGGGTTAGAAACTCCCCTCTTGTACTTAATCACAAATGTGAAACTCTACAAATACTCTACCCATTTCATATGTCTCTGATTCAACTTATTCTGACTACCCAAATATTGTAAAGCCTTATGATCAATGTACAACACAAATTCATTTGGCATCAAGTAATGTCTCCATTTCTTCATAGCTTGAACAATAGCATATAACTCTTGATCATAGACAAAATATTTCCTTCTAGAAGCATTAAACTTTTCACTAAAGAAAGCAAAAGGTTTACCTTCTTGAGTCAACACAACTCCAATTGCACTTCCACTTGCATCACATTCAACTTGAAATACCTTATTGAAATCAGGTAAGGTTAACATAGGCAATTCAAAAACCTTCGAATTCAATGTCTCAAAACTCTTATCAACTCCATGTGTCCATTTGAATTCTCTTTTGTCTCCTCTCATTGTCCCAGTCATAGCATTGCAAATAGAACTAAAATTTCTCATAAACTTCCTGTAATAAATTGCCAATCCATGAAATGATCTTACCTCACTGACATTCTCAGGTGTAGGCCAACTAAGTATAGCTTCAACCTTCTCAGGATCCATCTTCAAACCATCATCTGAAATCACAAAACCCAAATACACAAGTTCTTCTTTCATGAAGGAACACTTTTTTAGATTTATCAACAACTTTTCCTCTTTCAATTTTTGCAACGCTTGTCTTATATGCATCAAATTTTCTTATCTAGTCTTATTGAATATCAGAATATCATCCTAGTATACAATCACACATTTATTCAATAATTTCTTCAAAACTTCATTTATTAACCTCATAAATGTACTCGGTGCATTAGTTAAAACAAAAGGCATTACTAACCACTCATACAAACCCTCCTTTGTCTTGAAATCAGTCTTCCATTCATCACCTTTTATCATTCTGATCTGATGATATCCACTCTTCAAATCAATTTTGGTAATCTATCTTTCTCCACTCAAACAATCCATTATATCATCCATTCTTGGTATAGGAAACCTATACTTAACTATGATCTTATTGATTGCTCTTGAATCAGTGCAGATTCACCATTCTCCATTCTTCTTAGGTGCCAGTATAGTTGGTACTACACATGGACTCAAATTTTCTCTGACCAAACCCTTGTTCAACAATTAATGAACTTGTCGCTTAAGCTCTTCGTTCTCGGTTGGTGTTAACCGATGTGGTGCTTTGTTTGGTAAACTAGCTCCAGGAATTAGATCCATACAATGACTGATATATTTTATTGGTGGAAAACCATTAGGTACATTATCTAAAATGATCTCCTTGTACTCAGTGAGTAACTTCTCAACTTCTATAGGAATTTCATCTTCAGTATTCTTACTCAGTTTGTTAGGATTCAAAGCATAACAAATATCATTTCTTTTCAAATCCTTAACAAACTGTCTACCTTCCATCAAACAAACTTTCACAGATGTACATATCTCACTGACAGATTCTTCAACCAAAGGTAACAAGATTTGCTTCTTACCATCAAACCAAATGGAATATCTATTCAATCTTCCATAATGTATAGCATGTCTATCATATTGCCAAGGTCTACCCAACAAAATATGACAAAAATCCATTGGCATAATATCACACAACAACCTTATCATAATACTTTCCAATTTTCAGATTCACAAAACATTGTTCAATCATCATTAATGTGTGCTCATCCTTGATCCATGAGATCTGATAAGGTTTCAGATGCTTCATCCTCTCCAACTACAACTTTGTGACCATCTCCTCAGATTCCAGATTATCTGAGTTTCCACTATCAACAATTACCTTCCAAACTTTGTCTGCAACTCTACATCTGGTCTTGAACAAAATTTTACTGATAGGATTTTTCTTATCTTTCTCACTCCATAGTATCCTTTGGATCATGAGATTTCCTTCCTTCTCAGCTTCATTCGTTGACTCCTCTTGCACCAAATCATTTCTATGCTACCAAACTTCTTGTTTGCATGTGTACACTCAAAGGATTTATGTCCTTCCTCACCACAATTGTAATAAGTTACTTGGAACCCTCTTCTGCTATTTCCTCCTCGGGAGTAATTGCCTCTTCCTTGTATGAACTTCCACCTTTCCATTTAGTCTTTCCTTTGTCTTGAGATGTGTCTAAAATTGACTTCTCTGGTTTAGATATACTATTTTCACTATGAGATCTACCTCTTCCTCTAGGGAATCTACCACCTCTAACTCTTTGTCTTTGCTCATATCTTTTGTTCAATTTATCCTCAGCTCTTAGGGCAAATTGATATACCTCTTCAATACTTTCCATCTTGACCAAACTAATCTCATCTTGTATGGAACTTCTCAATCCATTCATATATCTTGCTACTCTTTCCACCTCATCTTCAACATGTCCAGATGTGATTTCCAATCTGTAGAACTCTTCAGTATGGTCGTTTACCGATCTATCTTTCTGCTTCAAAATTTGTATTTGCCTAATCAGGTTAATCTGATAATCACAAGGTAGAAAGTTGCCTTTCAATTTTTTTACCCTCTGATCCCATACCTTGATTTTTTCTTTACCTTTCTTCTTTTGATCCAATTACAAATGTTCCCACCATAAGGATGCGCATGACCTTTAAACTTTATACTTGCAATCTTTACTTTCTTGTCCTGTGATACATTCTCATATTCAAAGTACTTCTGCATCTCGGTTATCTAGTCTATCAACTTATCATAATCCTATTTTCCACTATACTCAGGAAGATTAAACTGAGGTGTGGACTTCAAACTTGTCAATGCTCACAAGAATATCTTTTCTTCCTGATCCATACCAAGTGCAGGTGCAACTTCGCCTTGCACTTCCTCCAATTCATCATCACTAACATCTTCAAGAATTCTTCCTTTACGCTAGGCCATTTCAACAACTTCCAATCTTGCAGCCATTTGTCTAAGCATATTAGCTAGACCTGGATATGCATTTCCCCTCCCATGAACCATCTTGAATCCCTCTGTAATTCTAGGTCAAATCGCAATCTGCTACCCCACAACAATATCACCAACTAGGTTTAGGGTTTACAAGAAGGAACTTCGATCTAACCTTCACTCTGATACCACCTGATGCAAGGAGGATTAGTAAGAGGGGTCCAAGGGCACTCCCAAGTACCAAACCAACTTGAAGATACAATACGGAAGCAACAACACACACAGTGAGAGAATAAATAATGGACCTTTCAATAATTGATCAAACTCATTACATTTCGGGTTGTAAGGCCTTCTCAGTTTTAGCCATATACAATCAATTGGATCAAAATGATCTTCCTACATGCAAGGTCACATACCTTCCTTTCAAATGTCTTAACAATTAATCTACTATCAAAATCTACTACCCTCCCAGAATTAATGTCTAAACTAAGAATAGAGAAACAAATATATACAAGAGTCCACCAAAGAGGTCGGTGCTCAAATCCATAAGAGAGATCCAGATTTAGGTCCCCATAGATCCCAATGAGAGACCCCACATTAATTACACCACAGAAATTAAATGCAAAAGTTGGCTAGATCAAGATAAACAACTTGGGAAGAGCATCACCAAGCAACAACAATCCCTCAGTAAGATGATACCCGACCAACAAGAACGATTCGGTAAGAATATAACCCAGCAACAAAAAACCAACTCAGTGAAAGAATAACCGAGCAACAAAAACCAACACACCTGTAGACCCATCAATAAAACAAGACAAAAAGAGTACCCGAGCAGTAGGGTAACTGAGCACTTCACCGAGCAGCCTCCAAACAATCCAAAGAACAAAAACAAACATATTTTTGGTTGAGCAGGATTACCAAGGACCCAAGATGCTCCTGCATTAGGATCCCTAATCTAAAGGGATCAAGTGAAGTTCAAAGAAGGAGTTAGAAAGTGATTGAACCCTATGCAAACACTGAAAAAGTGAAGAGAACAAGAAATGCTCTTGGATGGATTCGAGAAGGAGGTAGGAAGTGAAGATTGTATCAATGATAGTTACCCCTAGTGAAGCACATTTGGATGCCACCTTGTGGAGGGGAATTAGAGAAGTCCTACATCAATTAGAAGAGGGCTTGAAAGATCCTAGGAGTTAGGGTTGGGGTCTTGAAGGAATTGAGAACAGAGAGGGTCCTAATTGGCTTGTGCAAGCACACTAGAGAGTATCTATCAGATTGGTATCAAAGCCTCTAAGATTAGGCTTGTGGGTGGATGTTTCAACTAGAAGAGTCAGTTGGAGAATTGACAATGGTGACTAATTCCAAATTGGCTAAGAAGGTGGATGAGCAAGAATTAGAAAATAAATTAGTCAGGGGAAGATTGGCTCAATTGGAGCAGAAGTTTGATCAAGTGGATGAAAAGACCGAGGAATTCAAAGACAAGGTAGAAGGAAAGCACAAAGAAGTATCCCTAGAGGATGAGGTCCCTGAACTAGACCCTTTCCTAAATGAAGAACCCTTTTTGAAAGCATTAAAAGCCCTAAGTACCAAGGCACTAGAGGGAATTCCTATATTTAGTGGGAAAATGGAACTAGAGGTAGTATTGGATTGGATTGGGCTTGAAAATCACTTTGAATGTGATGGAATAAATGAAGCGGAAAAAGTGAAAGTGGAAAAAGAAAGACTTAGGGGCTCTGCTCTCATTTGGTGGAAATTCATTCAAGATGAGAGGGAGAAATAAGGGAAGAAGTCCATAGCTACATGGAAGGCTATGGTGGTTAAGATTAGAGAAGCATATATTCTAGAAGATTATGAAATCTAGTTGCACAAGAAGATGCAGGGCCTTAGAAAAAAAGAGTTAGATGTCAACTCTTACACAGAGGAGTTTCAAAGACTATGTATGAGGTCTAGAGTTGTAGAGGATGAGAGTGTGAAAGTGGCCAGATATCTAAATGTCTTAAGGTGGACTATAAAAGATGAGCTTAGTCTCCTAATTCTACCATAGTACATAGATTCCACCAATTGGATATTAAGTTGGAAGAAAAGCTTAAGAAGAAATAAGATTCAGGAAGTAATAGAGGCAGAGGCAGAGGAAGAGATGGAAGAGGCCATAGAGGAGGTTATGGTGGTAGGAATGCAGAGCCAAAGACACAAGGTGAAACCAAATTGACAGAGAAAAATGAAGGAAGCTCAAGCAGAGGAGGTTCCAACAGAGGAAGAGGCTCCAACAACAATTGGAGAGGAAGAAATAGTGGACAAGGGAGAGATTCATACTTTGCAAGCATGAAGTGTTACCATTGCAACCAGTTAGGAAACCATTCTTATAGGTGTCCAAATAAGGGGTCTACATCCCAAGAGAGTGACAAAAGAGTAAATTAAATCAAGTTCAAGAAGATTCAAGCAGCAGTAAACATACAAAGCTACCCTTAGAATCAGAAGAAGGATAGAACTTGATGATTAGAAGGATACTGATTAAAGATCCAGTGAGAGAAGAACCCAGCCAGAGAAGAGCACTATTTAGGATGAAGTGTAAAATCATGGGGAAATTTTGCAAAGTTATTATTGACTCGGGTTCAACTGAAAATAATGTGTCAGAGGAGGCAGTTGCTAAACTCAAACTGAAATGGATTCCACATAACAATCCATACAAAGTCACTTGGTTGAACAAGGGACAACATGTGCTAGTTAATGAGAAAGCATGGGTGAATACTCTATTGGGAGATATAAGGATAGAGTAATCTATGATGTATTTCCAATGGATGCCTACCAGCTCCTACTTGGAAGGCCTTGACAATTTGATAGACAAGTCATGCATGATGGAGCAAAGCTGAATGCTTACTCTTTCAAAAAGGATGTTGTAACTTTTAAAATCCAGTCTATGTTAAAAGAAGGAGAAGTGAAGTCCATAGGGCCTAATGTACTATTGGTAGGAGATAAAGAGTTCTTAGAAACCCTAGAATAAGGAGAAGGAGTAGGGAATGCACTGGTTTTGAATCCCAAGGAAGAAAACACAATGAAGACAGAGAAGAAGACACATATTCCTATGGAGGTTCAAGAAATGTTGAAGGAATTTCAAGACATTATAAGTGATGGACAACCAGCTACCCTACCCCCTAAAAGAGCCATTAGCCATCAAACATATTTCATCCCAGGATCCAAACTTCTCAATAAAGCTACATACAAGATGACCCACAACAAAATGAGGAGATTTCAAAGCAAATACAAGAACTTATAGACCAAGGTCTCATTAGGAGAAGTATAAGCCCATGTGTTGTTCCTACTGTCTTAGCCCCTAAGAAGGGAGGTACTTGGAGGTTGTGAATTGATTCTAGGGCCATAAATAAAATAACTATTAGGTATAGATTCCCTTTCCCAAGGATAGAAGACCTAATGGATTGTTTAGGGGATGCTAAGTACTTTGCTAAAATTGACCTCAAGAGTGGATACCACCAAATCAGGGTCAAAGAAGGGGATGAGTGTAAGACTTCCTTCAATACCACTAAAGGGTTGTATGAGTGGCTTGTAATGTCATTTGGGCTATCTAATGCCCCATTCACATTCATGAGTCTTATGACCAATTTGTTGAAGGATTATATTGGCAAGTTTGTAGTTGTCTACCTTGATGCCATTTTGATCTTTAGCAAGTCTAAATAAGAACATCTTAAGCATCTGCAAATTGTGTTTAAAAAGTTGTATGAGGAAAAGATAATGATAAATTTAGACAATTCTGAGTTCATGACGCAAAACTAGTATATCTTGGCTTTGTTTTGTCTCAAGGGAATCTCGAAATGGACCCAAGAAAGGTAGAGGAAATCATCAACTTGCCAACTCCTAAGACTGTCACAGAGGTGAGGATTTTTCACGGTCTAGCCTAGTATTACAAAAAGTTCATCAAGCAGTTCAGTGCTATATGTGCACCTATGTTAGACACCATCAAAGGTGGAATTAAAACCAAGTTTTAGTGGAATGAAAAACCAGATCAAGGTTTTGAAGTATTGAAGAAGAGGATAGCCACACAACCCATCCTAGTTCTCCCTAGTTTTGAAAAAAATTTGACAGTAGAGTGTGAAGCTAGCAACATTGGCATAGGGGCTATTTTAAGCCAAGAAGGGAGCCCAGTGGCTTTTCACAGTGAGAAGCTCAATGATGCAAAGAGGAAGTACTCTTCCTATCATCTAGAGATGTATGCTTTAGTCTAAGCATTGAGAAAATGGAGGAACTATCTCCTTCCTAAGGAGTTTGTGGTTTATTCTGATAACCAAGCCCTTAGTTTCTTAAACTCCCAAGATAAGCTCAATCATAAGCATATAAATGGGTGGAATACCTATAGGCTTATACATTTAGCATCAAGCACAAGAAGGGGCAATAGAATAAGGTAATTTATGCACTAAGCAGGAGACTTTTGACAGTGCAAGAAGTTTAGTTGCAGAGCATTGACATTGATAGCTTTAAGGATTTATACTCTAAGGATGGAGACTTTGTAGAGGTCTACAAGGTATGTAAAGAACACCAAAATCATTTTCATGGTGAGTTCTCTGATTATACAATGCAAAATGAGTTATTTTTTAAGGGTAGTCAGCTTTGTGTCCCTAGAGGGTCAACAAGGGAGAACTTGATTCAAGAAAAGCATAATGGGGCCCTTAGTGGTCATTTTGGTGTCAATAAGACTCAAGAGTTAGTGCAAAGGTTTTATTATTGGCCTAGGATGAATTAGGACATTAGAAAGTATGTAGAATGTTTCATTGTTTGTCAAAAGGATAAGGGAACTTCTTCCAATTATGGTTTCTACCAACCCCTTCCCATTCCTAGCAGGTCATGGGAATGCCTTAACATGGATTTTTTAGTAGGCTTACCAAGGAAAAAATGAGGATTTGATAGTATTTATGTCATAGCGGACAGATTCAGTAAAATGACACACTTTGTACCTTGTAAGACTATCCATGATGCTTGTCAAATTTCTCATTTGTTCTTTAGGGAAGTGGTGAGGATTCATGGCTTACCCCTCAGTATAGTGTTAGATAGAGACTCAAAATTTATGAGTCATTTTTGGAAAACATTGTGGCACAAGCTTGGCACTAATTTTTCTTTTGGGTCTGCATCCCACCCTTAGACAGATGGTCAAACTAAGATGGTAAATAGGAGCCTAGGTAATCTACTAAGGTGCCTCACTAAAGAATATAACCAGACTTGGGATCAAATTTTGGGACAAACAAAGTATGCCTACAATGATACATCCAACATGACTGCAGGAAGGAGCCCATTTGAAGTAGTCTATGGATTGTACCCAAGGGGAATTTTTGAGCTCAAATAATTAAGAGAGGGATTTTCAAGGAGTGGGTATGCTGAAGATTTTTCCCATTAAATGAAGGAGGGGTATGATTTAGTCAAGAAATTATTGGCAGAGAGTAATACAAAGACCAAAGAGAAAGTTGATGAAAGGAAGAAGGATATTTAGTTTCAATTAGGAGATCTTGTGATGGTACATATGAACAAGGAAAGGCTACATAAAGGAGTTCTCAACAAGTTACAAATGAGAAGATTGGGACCTTGTACCATTCTTGTTAAATATGGGAACAATGCTTACAAAATGGAACTTCCAGAGGATATAGGACTTTCTCCCATATTTAATGTAGCCAATTTGGTCCTTTACAAGGGTCCAACTCTTGACCCAAATTAGAGTCTCACATAGGTGATACAATAGGTAGAAGACCTTCAGTTACCTTCCACATCATCTACAAAAGCATAGAAAATCCTTAATTCCAGAGTGTATAAGAAGAACAGATATATGATCTATTGGGAAAACTTGGTCAAGTGGCATGGAAAAGGACATGGAGAAGCTACTTGGATCAAAGAGACATATTTCAAGAAGCTTGGGATAGATCCCAACTTGATCAATCCAGTTGTGACTTAAACTCTTTTTGTTTGGGAGAATGGTGCAAGAGCACCTAGGACATCTCTAAGGTCCTTAGCTTTGTTTTTGGCTTGTACTGACCCTAGCCAGGTTAGGAGTGTTTTGAAATAACTTATAAGGTCTTGTGTGTGTGTGTGTGTGTGTGTGTTTAGGAGATCTAGGTTAGCCTTAATCTAATCTAGTAATGTTTTGTTGTTAAGGAGTAGTTTTGGTTTTAGGTCTCTTTAAGGCTTAAATTTGGGATTTTGGGTAAAAAGGATTGAAATGTAAGGGAAATGATGTAATTGAGCCTAAAATGGATTATATAATAATTTTCCACCATTTGATAAGGATTAGAGGTGATTTGGCTAAGTTAGAAGTCAAAATGCAAAAGTTGTCATGACAACATTTGCAACTTTGCAAAGTTGCACGACAACTTTATCTCCATGAAGAAAAAATATTTGTTCTAGGGAATGGAAAATATCCTAACCACCTGTGCCTAATATGTAAAGGTATAAAATCCACAAGAAGCTCAAATCCCAAGGTTGGATGTTTTTTTGAAGTAATACAAGTACACTTCTTTTGCACTGTAACTCTAGTTTTTCTTAGACAGATTGAGCATTTTGTTTTACTAGTGTTTTTAATGGATTGAATCCACCATTTCAGTGTGGGATTAATGTAATTAGGGTAGTTTCCTTTCATTATGTATATTTTTTAATTTTCTTTCTATTTTTAAGTTAGTGTTTTGTAAATTCTTTTGTAAGTAAGCTAGTCTCTGGCTTGTCCAGGTTTGTGTGCATTAAAAATGGCTCCCACATGAAACCCCACCATGGAATCATCACAGGATTTAAGGATATGTTAGGGGAGCCTATTTATAGTTTACATGTTGGAGGAGAAGGCCTATAATTGAGATTTTCTATTTTTATGAGCAAGCCTTAGGTGAGTCCAGAGCAACCCGACTAGGTGTTTGCCAGTGTCTTTTGGTGTTTGAATGAAGGGGTTCGATTGAAATGATGGATCCAAGTGGATTTTGGGAGTATTTGGAGTTGTGAAGAGACCCCTGAAGAAGATTGGATCTTGACCAATCCATATGAACACATTTTGAGGCATAAATCAGTTGATTGGTTCTTGAGAAGCTAGTTAGCCATATAAGCCCTTAAATATAGGGATCACATGTACGGATGACTTGGGGAGTTGATACCTCACAAATATTGTTTAATTAAATAAAATGTGTCATAATCATACATCATTTTATGGGGTTTTTTTTGGAAATTTTTCAAATTTTGAGAAAAAACTAGTGAAATAGGGTTAATAGACGTAGTAGGCCTAAAAGACAAGATTGCATCAAAATCTTAGAATCAATATTGGATACTTTGAAAACCTAATCTAAAGGGATAAATTGCAGTTAAAAGAAGGTGTTAGAAGGTGATTTAACCCCCTACAAATACTAACAAAGTTAATTGAACAAGAAAGGCTCTTGGATGGATCCAAGAAGGAGGTAGGAAGTGAAGATTGTATCAAGTGATAGTTACCCCTAGTGAAGAACATTTGGATGCCACCTTGTAGGGGGGAAGTAGAGAATTCCTAAATCAATTAGAAGAGGTATTGAAAGATCATAGGATTTAGGTTTGTGATCTTGAAGGAATTTGGAATAGAGAGGGTCCTAATTGGCTTGTGCAAGCACACTAGAGAGTATATATGATGCAGAGGGTCTAGAGGTCTAGTGTTTCCTTTACTCCAAGTTGTTATTCACGTCCCCAAAACATACAATGGTTTAAACTTATATGTTTCCTTCACCAATACTATCCTCCTAGACCCTCCCAAATCAACTTTCCTACTAGGTATAGTTGAGTTGATGAAGCAACAAAACACAAACAATTTCAACTAGTCCAACTAGTCCTCCAATTACCTTGTTTTCTGACTAGAACTCACCCTAGAACCCTAAACCCTTGCTTAGGATCTTCACACACATCTCTTAGGATCTAGCCTATTTTCAAAGTACCTTACATGTCCATTCTAGGTGTTCAAAACACTTATGGCCACTCTATTCATCTCTATGTTGTCATTACTTCAAGATAGGCCTAATTAGGCCTAATTCTATTAGGTCTATTTTCACTATTTTTAGGACAATGCTCCAAATCCTTCCAAAAACCCTATGGAAGACCACATGAATCTGAAATATATCAAATATAAATTCAATAATCCAAAGGTATAGTTCTTCAAGACACCCACAACCCTAATTACTTCTAGGCCCTAGTTTTTAGCCTATCTTTTAGGCCTCTGGATCAGTCACTGCAAATTGTCTTCAACTTGTCTTCAAACTTCACTCCACCTTATGTAACCTATTAAACCTTCAAGGAGAAACATTATTCCTTCTATAAATTCCACTAAGTTTTCCATACAAGATCATGGGTGCACTGGTTTAATTCCATCTTCGCCTTGTCCTAGATCACCTACTCCAAGCAATCAACCTAGGGAATCACTCCAAGCCTAGGAGCTCAATTGCAAGAAAAAAAATGAAAACATAAACACTATATATAGACCCTAACCTATCATTTCACCAGGTTTCATACATTTTCAACCATGGATGCTTAGGTTAGAGTCATTTTTGTTCCTGCAACTCTGCAAATGGGAATTGCAGACACAATCACCTAAAACTAAAAGCAACTCTACAAAACCTTAACTTAAAATCAAACTAGTATATGAAAAATAAATATAACAGAACAAACTACACTCCCATGGAGTCAGATTACACAATCTAATCTGTACACAACCGTACAAAGATGTACAAACACTATAAATTTCAAGAAATCTCATAAAACCATCCGTACAGAATGCTCACACGAGTGGTCTGTAACTAAAACTCCATTAGCCTTCTAAAATCTTCATTCCATGCTCAAATACCCGAGCATGGGTGGTTACAACCATCCATTTCCTCATTGAGCAAATATTTGCAAATCGATGCATGTTGACCCATCCTAGGACCCTAGTTTGGACACTTAGGACCCTAGAAGAGACCATATCCCCTAGTTGCTCCAAATTTGCAACTTTTACCACTTTAGACCAAAATGACAACATTTTCACCTAGGAGCAACTTTTTCTCTTACAAACATGAATGAATAAGTTAGGATCCAACACTTATTGATCTTATTAAAAAAATAACAAAGACCCCTAAAACAACCCTAAACACACACTTCAAACCAAAATGAGAGGTCCTTTGCACCATAATCCCCTGGGACAAAGAAATCAAGTCCCTTGAGTTAGGAGGTCTTCAAGGGTGACTCCATGCTTTAGTATGTCTTCTTCATTCATCTAAGTGGCTTCAAAATCAGGTATCCCTTGCCACTTCACAAGATACTCCTTGTAAGTACCATTCCTGGTCTTCTTTATAACCTTGGAGTCCAGTACACTGTCCAACTGCAGAGGTTGAGGGGTAGGTAAATATTTGACCCAATCTTCTTCTCCAAAATATGAAAGAGGTTGCTGACTAGTGTCTGTGGGTAGACCCTTGTAGGGGTATAGATCACACACATTGAAAATGGGTGAGATGCCCAAATCAGGAGGCAACTCCACCTCATATGCATTCCTACCATATTTGTGCAAGATATTTAATGGTCTTATCTTCTTCATCGGTAAATTAGTTGGCTTAACCTTAGGAAATATTTCCTTCCTAAGGTAAGAAAGCACCAGATCCCCCACCTTGAATTGAAGATCCCTCCTTGTCTTATTTGCCTTGGATTTTTATTTGCCAACTTGCTGTTGTAAAGTCTTCTTGACTTGATAATGCAGCTCTTTCATATTCTCTGTAAAGGATTCTCCTTGTGCACTCCTTTTCTCCTGTAAACTGAGATACCTCAAATCCAAGATCCCTCTAGGATTATCCCCATAAACTATCTCAAATGGGCTTTTACCAGTACTCCTATTAATGGATTCATTATAGGCATATTACTCCTGTCCTATAATGTGACCTAAAGACCTATTGACTACCTCAGTTTTCCCATATGACTAAGGGTGATAGGCTAAAGAGAAAGACAATTTTGTCCCTAACATCTTCCAAAGAGTCCTCCAAAAGTGACTCACAAACTTACTATCCCTATCACTTAGTATGTTTAATGGCAATCCATGGTCACCATGTCTCTGAAGAATAGACCTGCAATATGTGAAGCATCATTGGTTTTTCTGCAAGGAATGAAGTGTGCCATCTTGCTAAACCTATCCACCACTACAAACACATGGTTATGTCCCCTTGGTGTCTTTGGAAACCCCAAAACAAAGTCCATACTCAAGAACTCCCAAGGTCTCTGAGGTATGGATAGAAGCTGATACAATCCAGTGTTGCTACTTTGTCCTTTGGCTCTCTGACATATTTGACATTGATCCACAAACTTCCTGACATCTAACTATGGTTTAGGCCAATAGTAATGCCTATTCACTTTCTCAAGTG
Source organism: Thuja plicata (assembly GCA_018584345.1). Classification (NCBI taxonomy): domain Eukaryota; kingdom Viridiplantae; phylum Streptophyta; class Pinopsida; order Cupressales; family Cupressaceae; genus Thuja; species Thuja plicata. The sequence goes on from MU227798.1 coordinate 2,097,423, forward strand.
TCTTGTCCACTCCAAAGTGGTCTCCCAAGCTTCCTTGGTGTTTCTCCTTGACTATGTTCTTCCTCATTGAGCATTGAGGTATACACATCAAGTATCCCTTGAACAATAGTCCTGTCAGTAAATTCTACTTTGAAACCCTGTTGGAACTTCTCACATGCTTCATAAACATCCTTGAAATCTATGTCTTCTTTTTTAGAGATCTTCAAGGTCACTCATCCCTACACTCTGCAACTGTATCTCCTGAATAGCTAATACTCTTCTACTCAGAGCATCTGCAACTTTGTTTCTAACACCTTTCTTGTGCTTTATGACAAAGGTATATGTTTGCAAAGCTTCTACCTATTTTAGGTGCCTTTGGTTCAACTTCTCTTTCCCATTCAAGAAGCTAAGGGCATGCTTATCTGTATAGACCACAAATTTCCTTAGTAGGAGATAATGTCTCAAATTTTTGAGTGCTTGCACCATTGTCTACAAATCCATATCATAGGTGGAGCACTTTTGTTTGGCCTCATTCAACTTCTCTGAGAAGAATGCCACAAGATGCCCCTCTCGACTTAACACTGCTCCAATGGATAGCTTACTAGCATCACACTCCACCACAAATAACTGATTGAAGTTAGGGAACCTAAGAGTAGGTATTCCAGCTATCCTTTTCTTCAACATTTCAAAACCTTGATCTATTGTTGTTGTCCACTTGAACTGACATTTGACTCCCCCTTTTATAGTGTTTAGGAATGGTGCACATACATGGCTAAAGTCTCTCACAAACTTCCTATATTAGGAGGCTAATACATGAAAATTTCTAACATCTCATATGGATCTAGGTGTTGGCCATTCCAATATAGACTTGAAATTATCAAGATCCATCTTCATACATCCCTTAGCAACAAAAAAACCAAGATATACTAATTCAGTTTTCAAGAACTCGCATTTTTCCTGATTGATCATCAACTTCTCTTGGTGTAGCCTCCTCAAAACCATTTCCAAGTGCTTCATGTGCTCCTCCTTAGACCCGCTAAAGATCAAAATTTCATCAAGGTAAACAATTACAAACTTACCTATAAAGTTTGTTAACACTTCATTCATGAGCCTAATGAATGTTCCTGGTGCATTTGTTAGGCCAAAGGTCATTACAAGCCACTCATACAACCCTTCATTTGTCTTGAAGGTTGTCTTACACTCATCACGAGGCCTAACTCTTATTTGATGGTACCCTAACTTCAAACCCACCTTGGAGAAATAACAAGAACCCCCCAAGTTGTCCAATAAATCCTCAATCTGGGGCATGGGAAATCTATATCTGATTGTGATCTTGTTAATAGCCCTAGATTTGGTACACATCCTCCATTTTCCATCCTTCTTAGGTGCAAGGATAGTTGGCACAACACAAGGACTTAAACTCTTCCTTATTAGCCCTTTCTCTAACAAATCTTGAATTTGTTTTGCAATCTCTTCATTCTGACTTGGTGTCATTTTATATGCTGCCTTGTTAGGTAGATTAGCTCTTGGTATAAGGTCCATCTGATGGCTCACATCCCTCATGGGTGGAAATGCACTAGGAAATCCATTATCCACTATCTCATGGTACTTTTCCAACAATGATTGTACCTCTTGTGGCATATTGACTTTGTCCTTAGTCTCCTCCTTTAGTTTCACTATCACTGCACAACAGACTCCTCTTTCCTTCTTTATGACCTTTAGAAACTCCTTTCCACTCAAAATCATCACACTAGTTCCCACATGCTTCTCTTCATTAGGTTCTTTTAGAGGATCCATTTGAAACTTCTTCCCTTGCTTGGTAATCACATAGTTGTTCTTTTCACCATCATGTATGGTCCTCACATCATATTTCCATGGACGTCCTAGAATGTGATGACATGCATCCATAGGCAATATGTCAAATAACACCTTATCTTTATATTCCCCTATCTCAAACTCCACCAAATTTTGTTCATCCACCACTATCTGCTAGCCCTTAATCAGCCATGACACCTTGTAGGGAGTAGTGTGTGGTATCCTTCTAAGTTTTAGTTTGTCCACCATCTCTATTGATACTAAGTTCTCTATGGACCCAAAGTCCACTATCATCTCGTAGATCTTCCCATGTGACCTACAAGTAGTCTTAAACAAGCTCTTCCCCTGAGGTGGCTTTGCAACACTAGGAACTTTCAATAAGGTCCTTTTCAACATAATGTTTTCTCCATCCATTACTGGCCCTACCTTGGAGATTGGTGAGGTGAAACTTTGTGTGTCATCTTCCTACACTAATTGATTCCTTCTTTCTCCTATGGATGAAGTGGTAGTTTTCTCAAGACACCTACCCATAGTATGACCCACTTAGTTACAATTGTAACATCTTATATTAAAGACTGAGTTAGTCCTGCCTTGTGATTGAAACCTACCTCTTGGAGGTCCTCTTCCTCTGTATCCTCCTCTCTGAAATGAACCCCTATACTGGTTTCTTCCACTATTGTCTGTGGTTTGAGTCTCTTGTGGCCTACTTGGACTTTTTCCTCTGCCAAAGTTATACATGCCTCTGAATCCTCTATTGCCTCTTCCTCTTTGTTGGAAATCATTCCTCCTTCTAGCCTTCTCCTCTACTCTCAATGCTAACTGAAAGAATTTGTGCATATTATCAGGGGCCATCATATTGATCTCATCTTGGATTCCTTGTCTCAATCTATTGAGGTACCTTGATACCTTTTCTACTTCTTCTTCTTGTATTATTTCCCTTAGGCTCAACTTGTTGAATTCCTCAGTGTAGGCACTTATTGTGAACTCTTTTTGCCTTAAGTTCTGCAACTTCTGATACATTTGTATCTCATAATTAGTGGGCAAGAATTGTGCCCTCAACCTGAGCTTCATTCTATCCCAAGAGACTATTTTCTTCTTACCAATGGTTACTCTATCATCTTGCATCATGTTCCACCATATCAATGCAAATACCTTGAGTCTAGCCTTGGCATAACTAACTCTCTTCTCCTCTGACACTTGTTTGTAATCAAACAAATTGTCTATGGCCTCTAGCCAATCCAATAACTCTTCACCATTAAAACTGCCACTATAGTAAGGAATGTGTTCCATACTCTCTTTGTTGGTGGATTTAAAGGCATCCACAAACAACTTCTGATCTTTATCCATCTCCACTTCCTTACCTTTTCCAATTGTATCTCCTGTCTAGATTTCATCCTCTTCATCACTTTCATCTCCCCATTAAGTGACTCTCCTCTTTCCCTTTGTCTCTATCAAATTGGCCTTTGCCAATAGTTCTTGGACCAAGTCCACTATGGCATCCTTACTCATTTCCTTGGGTGGCATGTTGTCAACCTCGTGACTCTCCTCCCCTTTAGACATACACCAAACTTACTAAAGTTCTAGCTCTAATACCACTCTGATACAGAGGATCTAGAGTTCTAGTGTTTCCTTTACTCTAAGTTGTTAATAACCTCCCCAAACCATCCAATAGTTTAAACTTCTATGTTTCCTTCACCAAGACTGGCCTCCTAGATCCTCCCAAATCAACTTGCCTCCTAGGTATAATTGAGTTGATGAAGCAACAAAACACAAACAATTATAACTAGTCCAACTAGTCCTCCAATTACCTTGCTTTTTCACTAGAACTCCCCCTAGAACCCTAAACCCTTGCTTAGGATATTCCCACACACCTCTCAAGATCTAGCCTATGTTCAAAGGACCTTACATGTCTATTCTAGGTTTTCAAAACACTTCTGGCCACTCTATTCATCTCTATATTGTCATTACTTCAAGATACGCCTAATTATGCCTAATTCTATTAGGTCTATTTTCACTATTTTTAGGAAAATGCTCCAAATACTTCCAAAAAACCCTATAGAAGACCATATGAATCTTAAATCTATCAACTATTACTTCAATAATCTAAAGGTATAGTTCTTCAAGACACCCACAACCCTAATTACTTTCAGGACCTAGTTTTCAGCCTATCTTTTAGGCCTCTGGACCAGTCACTACAAATTGTCTTCAAACTTCACTCCACCTTCTGTAACCTTTTTATCTTTCAAGAAGAAACATTAGGGCTTCTATACACACCACTAAGTTATCCATACAAGATCATGGGTGCACTATTTCAATTCCATCTTCGCCCTGTCCTGGCTCACCTACTCCGAGCAGTTAGCCTAGGGCATCACTCCAAGCCTAGGAGCTCAATTGCAAGAACAAAAATGAAAACATAAACACTATATACAGACCCTAACCTATCATTCCAGTAGGTTTCATACATTTTCAACTATGGATGCTTAGGTTAGAGTCATTTTTGTTCCTGCAACTCTGCAAATGGGAATTGCAAACACAGTCACCTAAAACTAAAATTAACTCTACAAAACCTTAACTTGAAATCAAAATAGTATATGAAAAATAAATCTAAGACAACACACTACACTCCCATGGGTTCAGATTGCACATTCTAATCTGTACACAGTCGTACAAAGATGCAGAAACACTGTACATTGCAAGAAATCTCATAAAACCATCCGTACATAATGCTCACACATGTGTTCTGTAACTAAAAATCCATTAGCCTTCCAAAATATTCAATCCATGCTCAAATACCCGAGCATGGTTGGTTACAACCGTCCATTTCCTCATTGAGCAACTTTTTGCAAAAGTTACAAAAGTTGCTTGAGCAACTTTTGAAAGTTGCTATCAAATTTTGAGCATTTCTTGCTCTTTGACTAAATTGGTCAACTCAATGCATGTTGACCCATCCTAGGACCCTATTTAGGACACTTAGGAACCTAGAAGAGACCATATCCCCTAGTTGCTCCAAATTTGCAACTTTTACCACTTTAGACCAAAATGACAACATTTTCACCTAGGAGCAACTTTTGCTCTTACAAACATGAATGAACAAGTTAGGATCCAACACTTATGGATCTTATTAAAACATAACAAAGACCCCTAAAAAAAACCTAAACACATACTTCAAAACAAAATGGGAGGTGCTCTGCACCAATCTATCACCTTGAAGATCAACTATTTTTTCCTTGATTCCTGCACCACCTCCCAAATGTTTATGCCCATAAAGTCCTAGCATCATTGGAACAATAGAGCCCTGAATCCATCAGGCCCAGGGACTTTGTCTTGATTGAGTTTAAAGGTTGTTTCTTTGACTTCCTCCGACAAAGTTATCTCAACCAGCATCTGGTAGTCCTCGTTGGATACTAGATTTTGAATCACCCCCAAAATATTATTGTCTATGAAATTTGTCGATCCTTCTCCTCCAAGTAATTTATGGAAAATCTTGAATCCTTTATCCTCAAAACCCTTATCCTCTTTTAAAATGTGATTATCATTATAAATGATGGAAGAAATTATGTTCCTTGTGTTTCGGTTACCTTCTTTGAGCCTTGTTTCCCTAGATTTTGCCTTTCAATAGCAGTCCTCTCTTGCTAAAATCTCCTCATATTCTACCTTCAATGCTTTATCCTTGTCTTATTCTTCATGGCTCATCCCATTGGCTATGATCTGATCACCTAACACTTTTATTTCTTTCTACACTCTATTTTTCTCCTAAAAAATGTTCTTAAACACCTCAATATTATATTTTTAAGTTTTTCTTTCATAAATTTTAGCCTCCTACAAAAGGTAAACATCTTAGTGCCCTTATCCTTTTTAGAATATTCCCACCATTCTTCCAGGAGTTCTACTATGTTCGATCATCTGAACCACATTTTTTTCAAATTTGAATTGGTACTTAACCGATCTTCCATTCTCTTCAATGAAGACTTCTACTGGAAAGTGATATGAAATTATTCTAGGTTTTATGCTGGATATAGGGAGGATGGGTAATTCCATCCAATCTTAGTTCATGAGAAAGTGATCCAACCTCTCTATTATATTAAAGAATCCATCTCTTTGATTAGTCCATGTGTATTTCCCATTATTAGGAACAATGTGAACAATTCCATTATCTGTTACAAAGTTCATGATATCAATTTGTGATTTAGCGACTCTCCCTCCTCTGCCTTTCTCCCTCCTCTACCTTTCTTGTCCCCAGGATCAAGAATGAAATTAAAGTCCCCTGCAAGCAAAATTTTTCCAAGATTTCCTTGGATGTTTGTGCACAATGCCTCCCATACTACTTTCTTATCCTCCGTCTTAACCGACCCATAAATATTATATAATGTGAATATCATATCTAAAATTCTGCTCTGGACAAGGCACTTAATCCAAGATTTTTTTTGTTAAGGAGAGCATAAAAATTCACCTTACAATCATTCAGCGTAACACAAATTCCTCCAAGTGCATCTTTAGATTCCTGGTCATGACCCTTCCACCCCCCATAATATTTGAAGAAACTAACTACATTAACTTCAGATAATTTAGTTTCCTGAAGCAGTAAAATATCAATCAATTGGTTGTTTATTTGGCATTTGATCATACACCTCTTGTTAGGGGAGTTGATTCCCTTAACATTCCATGTGTAGATCCTCATTTCTTAACTGAAATACTTTGGATTCTCACATAGTGGATTGTGTCCCCCTCACCCATGTCCACACTGATAGTCTGGCCGATACAATTTCTGATTCTATTAAGACTCTCCTCGCTCCAATATTCAAATGGTAGGTAATATAATCGTCACCATATTAGTTATTGTGATGGAATCATTCCCTTTGGGTCAAATTTTGGCCTCCATTTCATAACATAAACATAATCTTTGCCAAATTTCCACAAAGACTCTAAGATCTCATTCCTGCATTTTTTTGTATCAAATTCCACTGTAAAAGAATGATTTGGCATAAAATAAATTTCTCTATCCTCATGCCAACATTCTTTGACACACATTCGAATGTGATTTATTGATTTGTTACTTCCCAGAATGTAGCCGATCACAACATTTATTGACAGATTTGAAATGTCTTCATCTACAATGTCATGTCTTCATCTACAATGTCAGACAACTCAATCTCCAAACCCCCGATTTCCTTGGAATCTTCCCTGATAGTTGCAGACCGATTTATCTCCATCTTGCAAAATTTATTTCAGCATGTATATACCTTTAGTATATTTTTATTTCATGAATTACTCATCCTTGTATTTTTCTTGTCCACAACAAATATTAGTCTTACTGACATTGAAACATGTCATTGATAACATGTGTCGTACTACACTTAATTTTGAAAATAATTACCCTAGAACTGGTTCATTACATCTAAATATTGGGCATCTAATTTGTAATTTTGTGCTATCTAACTTTTATAGTTGTTCCAACTCTATCTTCCTTTTTGTTTATTTCAATTCCTGTTTGCCTTCCTTTTGTCCCATTTTTTTGTTGAATTTTTGTAGAAATAATTTTTGATTAAATATTGGTCACAAAGAATACTCTAAGGTATCCTTCAAATATTTGAAGAATCTTTTAAATACATCCTAATGAAATCTACTAGGATTAGACATAAATTTGGAAACAACTCCCACTGCTTGGTTAGGGTATGGTCGAGTACAAACCATAGCATACATCAAACTTCCAACTATACTCTGGTAAGAAAATTTTCTCATGTCTTCCATCTTTGATGGAGTTTTAGGAGAGTTTGAAATAGATAATTTTGTTCTAGTTGTAAAAAAACACATAAAATTCCACAATATAGCATGTTTAACCTTTGAAAAACTTAGTTCACATACTTACTCTAGCCTAGCCATAGCTTTTTTCTTACTCTATCTCTTCTAATTTCCATTCCAACTATGCGTTTAGGTGCACCAATATCTCTCATTTCAAATTTAGCAACAAGCCGAGACTTAAGTTCTATAATCATAAATTTCCATTTACCAATCAATGACATATCATCAACATATAATATAATGTACATGAAATGAACACCATTAGATTTATTATAAATACAGTGATCTAATTTAGAATGCTCAATCCCAAATTCAAAACACATGTATCAAATTTATGGTACCACATTTTATGACTCTTCTTCAGTCCATATAAAGATCTAATTCAATTTGAAAACCAAACTACTTTTACCTTTTATCACATAGTGCTTTGGTTGTGTCATGTAAATATCCTCCTCCAAATCGCCATGAAGGAAATCAATTTTAACATCCATTTTCTCAACCTCTAAATCATAAGCAGTGACAATAAAAAGAAAAAATCTAATGGATGTCATTTTTTCAAGAGGGGAGAACGTATCACCATAATCAAAACCCTCAAGCTGAGAGTAGCCTTTCACAACCAACCTTATTTTATACTTCTAATTACTTCCATCTAAACCAGACTTTTTTTTAACACCCATTTGCAACCAATACCTTTAGGCAAAGGTACAAGATCTCATGTGTCGTTATTTTTTTATGTTGTCATTGCTTCATCCATACCAATCTTCCAATGTTTTGCATCATTCATACCTAATGCCTCTTCTAGAGATCTAGGTTAACTCATACTAGTATTCAAAGAAAAAATAAATCTCCAATCGGGAATACATTCAAGGTGGTTGTCTCTACCTTGTAGACCTTCAAACAAGGTGAGTTGGAGGTTTTTCCTCATCTTCTGAAGATTCAAATCTAGATGAGTTCTCCACATTTTTTTTCAATCTAGAGGCATTGATTTGAATTTCTCAATCGTAAAAGGTAGTTGAATTACTATGTATTACCTTCTATGCAACAAGGTCTCAAAGCTTGTGTCCTTTCACACTATAATTGTAACTAATGAATATACATTTCATGACCATGTTATCTAACTTTGTTTACTTCTCCTTTGGCACATATGCATATACCTCATAGCCAAAATCTATAAGATGTCTCAATGAAGGCTTATGACCTGACCATGCTTCCATAGGCATCTTATCAATAAGAGATGATGGAAGAGACTTATTAATAAAGTAGCATGAAATAGCAAAATATTTAGGCTAAATTTTTTTTTTAAGGCCAACGCCACTCATTATACTCCTAGCCTTTTCCATCAATGTCTTCTTCATCCTTTCTGCAACTCCATTTTGTTGTGGAGAATATGATGCTATCTTCTACCTATAAATACCATCATCTTTATAGAATCTATAAAAAATCATGGGAGAGAAATACACCATCATTATCAATCCTCAAACATTTTATTTTCCTTCCAATCTTGAATTCAACCATTGCTTTACATTCTTTAAATTATATGAAAATATCAAATTTATTATTTATAAAATATACCCATGTCTTTCGACTGTAATTATCAATAAATGAAGCATAATATGTATTTTTTCTAATGGAAGGAACATCTACATAACCAAATACATTAGAATGAACAAGATCCAACACACCACAAGATTTATGAGAACTAGAGTAAAAATGAACATGGTTTAGTTTTCCATAATTTCAATGCTTTTATAAATTAAAATAAAGATTACAATAATTCAAACCTTAAAATAAACAAGGTTTTCCTTTTTCAAGGTCCTTAGACCCTTCTCTGCATTTTGGCCAAGTATCTAGTGACATACCATTGTCTTACCTACAAGAAATTTTTATTCAAAATTAAAAAAAAACACCCTTAGGTACCAAAAATCCATGAACATCCACTGAAGGTAAAACCATCACCTTTTCCAATGATATATCCACAGATTTGTTCTTCTTAGGAGTACTATTATACTCAATAGTGTATGCATCCAACTTAAACAAATTGCCAATTTTAGCACATTTGGCAACCACCATAGCACCTATCACCATTTTTCATCTTGTATCATAAAAGACACCCTAATCTATTAGTCTTGTCACAAATAATAAATTGTCTCAGAGACAAGAGATGCAACAAACCATTAATATTTATTATTCTACAATTAGAAAACTTGATTTTAACTTTACCATAGCCAAAAATATATAAATGAGAGTTATCGCCCAATAATACTTTATTTTCATCAAATTCTTCATATTCAAAAAACCAATCTTTATTAGAGGTCATATAAAAAGTTGCACCTGAGTTAATTAACCATGCATCATCACATGCATGAGTGACCAAAGTTGAAATGAATGCATTATCATCTTCCTTCTTGGACTCAAAATCATAGTCTAATTTCTATTTTTCCTTCTTCTATTCTTCTGTGAAGTCCATATAAATGTGTCAAGACTTACCACAATTCCAACAAGAAACTCTGGAATTTCTAAGAGACTTGGATCTCTCGCTAGATTTGGATTTGTTATGCTTCTCATAATTCTTGCATTTTTCCTTTGGTATGTTATCTCTATAGTAAATTTTGTTCATTAGTTTAGACAAAATCACAAGAATTAGAAGATTCAATCGGTGAAAAAAAATATATGAGTAGTCAATAATGTACACCGAGCAAGGCAGTGAAGTTGGTAAAGCACATACACTACACTAAGAGCACACAGTTTACCGAACACCGAGAGCCCAAACAGTACACCGAGTTGATAGTTATCGAGTACTAAAGAGCAAGTTAACCGAGTGAAAATAAGTTACTCTACCGAGTTACTTAATGGATTGTAAAGCAATAAGGATGCATTTAATACATTTTTACAATATTAATTGTGATTCTAAAATGCACGATGATGAGTTTGTTACATGATCAATGATCGAAATAATTCAAAGAGAAGATCTAATAAGTAGATTAACCGGTTAATCAAAGATTGTAATTTCCAAGAAACATATCAGGTACGAAGGTAAAACTGACACGGTCACCGAGCAGAAAAGAAGATCTAACAATCAAAACAATTTATCAATAACCTATTGCAGAATATTAAGAGGAAATAAATCATATACAAAAAGGATGATTACAGAGGGTGACAGAGACGACAAAGGAGAAAGAGACAGAGTACGGAGAAGGTTGTTATTGAAGATCAGAAATCAGAGCAGAGAGCACTAATTTGATATCTTGCTACAACAGAGAAAATCTGAGTAGTGTTACAGATTGTAATTGAGGTAACACAAGTATTTCAGAGCACATAGAGTCTGATCATCATTTGTAATTGTTACCCTAAATAACAACATACAACAAAACAATCATAAATAGAAAAAAATTACATTTTTAGGAGGCCTAATTAATACTATCCTTCAGATATTATTGATTAACATTTCATTGTTACATTCATTGTCAAATGTCATCATTGTACTCTAAGTATTGATCACATTCTAAAATTTCAAAATTTATAACTGATCAATTACATTGTGCATTCAAACTGAATGTAATATACAATTGTCCTTTCATATTTCACATTTCATGTCAATTAAAAGAGTACACTTGTAGAATAGAAAGCATGATAGAAGTGTGGAGTAGGGGTCCCATGCATTGCCTTGTTGTTTGAATGTTTGCTGGTTGTCTGTCGAGTCCTAGGTCTCCAAGTCCGAGTCTTCATCTTCATTTAGGTCTTTTAGGGTTTCACCTGCATCATAAGAGAGAAAGGGGTGTTAGATCCAGTTGGATCTAAGCAATACATGGGACACAAACACCATACAATCAATTATTCTAATGCTGCATATCAATCTAATGAAATCAATGTAACAAGGAAATGTGCATCCATAATAAGTGAAACATAGTATTAAAGGGACTTGTTCTAAACATGAAACCTTTTACTATTAATGGTCACTTTGATGTATGTTATTCTTGTTTTTATAACCAGATATTTGAATGAAAGGGACTTAATATTTCTATCTGAGAAACCTTTTTCAAAATTAGGTCAACTTGTTAGTTCAACAAACATAAACAAACCAATCAATATTCATGAATGAATGCCATCGTAGATGACACTCACACACAAACACTGATTGATTCATTTTATATGCTGACCTAACATATTGATTGGTGGTATGTGTGCAATAATTGAACATATAAAAAAGTGCAGATAACAAAAGAAATGCAATGAGAGTCACGAGCCCGTGCTCGAACTTCACATAAGCCATTACATGCAAGAAAGATTGTTTACATCTCAAGAGGTTACATTTCATATTCATAAAGAAGGAGAAGATTCTTATGCATGAAAGGATCCATGATGCTACAGGAGATACATGAGAAAGGAAGGGTTATTAATGAACTGGAATATGCAGAAATGAAAGGATGAGGTGTTCACTGTCTTTATGCTCATGAGAAATGGAAGCAATGTTGTTACGGTAATTATTCAAATGTAGGAAAGGCATAAGAGTTCATTTTGAAGATCAATATTGGAAACCACATGCCTAGTGATTAATCATGTTTTCTATGTTATGAAGTACTGTTGTTTATATTTATAAGACAATAGGATTTGCAAAGAGAGAAGATGCTTTTAGTAATAACTGAGAGGGGGGGAGGTGAATCAGTGGTCTCAAAATTTTCTCTAATCTAAACACCAATAAAATAAACCTCAGATTATTATGTACCTACAAGATACATGCCATGAGATACTTATAATGATTAACTATCTATCGGTTTACCTTGTCTGTCCTTATTCTCCTTGATTACTGATAAGCAGTATAACTATTTACCGAAATACAGTAAATATGCTGAGTATACCGATAAATCTAGTGTTAACTAGGTCAGATACAAAACAATAAAGAAATGAATCATACACACATAACACATGAATTTTTAACATGGAAACTCTGTTAAGGGAAAAACCACTGGGACCAGTACCCCAAATTTTCACTCTTCTAAAGTGAGCCCTGTTAAGAGCCAACCCTGTTAAATGTTACAAACACACTGTTAGGTGTGACCTTGTTAGAGGATTTTACACATATAGGTTGTCACTTAGTATCAGGCATCTAATGTTGCCATCCTTGAATCAGCCTCTCTCTTAGACTGTCAATAGGCATCGGGCATATCCAATGCTAATTTCATGAATCAACCTTTTTGGCACTCCTTGGGATGTACCTCAATATATAGAAGATTGTTAAGTCCTGCTCTGTTAAGAGACTTAATGCTTCAATGGTTAAACTGAAACAAAATAACCTATTTCTAATGCAACTTGAATTACAGATTTTTAGATCTATTTTAGTACATTACCTCTCTGATCAATGTATCAATTCAATTCTTTTGTGCTCCATAATTTCTTCTTTGTGATGTTGTGTTCACTGTTCGTCAGTGTCTGCAGAATTCCTTAGCTCTACTTCAGCTTGATTGATCAATACTGCATGAAGTTGTTCTTCATCAGTTTCTTTTTAGCATCCTCTTTATATTCACTCCCCTTAATCCCTTTTCATGTGATATGAAAAATGAATTAAGCGTGTCTCTTATATAGACATGATATTCAGTTTTTCTTGATTCTTGGCGTGAAAAATAATCCAGCCAATTTGATTTAAAGCATAACTCTTGATTTGTATCATAGTTATCTTCTTGCCAACTGTACAAATCTTCTTTAAATCAATCACTTAACTCTGGTTGAATAAAATAAAGAAAACAACCAGTTAAGTCTATCTTTAGCTCTTGCTAGCTAGATATTTTGTCATTTTCTGAACCCTATGTTCCGTCGGTCAACTCTTCAGTTAGTCATTGATTACAACTGTCAGTTCCATCAGTGTGACTCCAGTTAGCTTTGGAATCTCCATCCATTGGGAAACTCTATTTTTATCTCATCGGGCATCCTGTGGTTTGCTTCTTCGGGAAACACTATCTTCTGCTCATCGGGTATTACTATGACTTTTCTTCTTTGCCTTTATTGATAGTGTGCACTTTGTCAGTGTTTGTAGGTCACTTAGTGAATACTTGACTTTTATGCATTTCTGAAGGCATAACCTTTGTTCCATTGATTATCTAAAGTCTTTGGCATTATATACATGACTATACAGATGATATCAAGTTGACATCAATGAAAATACAAATCATCAACTGATTTAATGCCTTGCATTATCTTCCAACTTAACATTATCAAACATTTAATCAGTTACATGTCATCAATCTCTCCCTTTGGCATTGATGGCAACAAACTTATATTATCACACTATACTATTTCTAATACAAAATGAAATACAATTGTTGAGATTCATCAAACTACCAAACAGTTTGTTTTGATAATTGATAAATATGTCTGACTGTCGATAAGCTATGTTTTAGCTTAGATTTGATTCTTGCAGCTCTCTGTATTTCTTGTTCTGATGTGTTGTGTCCTCTCCTGGTGTCAATATCTCTCCTTTGACTGTTCTTCACGTTTGATGTCTTTCTCTCTTGACAACAACTCTTCCTTTGTATTAACTCCTTCATACAAACTCTCTCCCTATGGATATGATCTCTCCCTGTTGGAGTAATTTGATAATGGATAATCTAATCTTTCTTCTTTTTCTGAAGACTATGATAATATGGATAAAATCTCTCCCTTTGATAGCAATGCCAAACAAATATCTTACAGGTATCTGACATTAATGTCAAGTGATCTTTTCTCTCCATCCATAATATATTCCTTGAATTTCCCTTATCCATCAACAATACATCAATATGTTTTGGTGCTCGGTTCTGATATATACCTGTTGTATATAGATGTAGCTTTGAAGTTCACCCTTTTTGCTTGCATCAACATGAATGATATTCTGAGAATATGTAGGCTAATGTAGCCTTCAGTCATTTTACTGACTGGTAGACAACGGTTTGACCCCTAGTCTCTTTCTTAAGTACTCAAACGTATCCTTGGGCAGTGGCTTGGTGAAGATATCAGCTAATTGTTATTTTGATTGCACATACTCAAGTATCACCTCTTTTTCTTGAACTTGTTCTCTTAAGTAATGATACTTGATGGCAATGTGTTTAGTTTTTGCATGCATGACTCGATTCTTGGAAATGTTTATTGCACTGGTGTTATCACAATAGATAGTCACCGGTTCTAAGATATTCATATGCATACCTTCTAGCAACTATTTGATCCATGCAATATTTGAGAAATTTGCAGCAGCAGAAACGTACTCTGCTTCTATAGTAGACTGAGAGATGCATCCTTACTTCTTGCTAATCCATGTGACAAGTTTGTCACCCATAAATAATGATCCTCTAGTTGTGCTCTTCCGGTCATCATGATTCCCTACCCAATTAGCATCGGTAAACACCTTAAGTTCAAATTTGCCTTCTCTTCTATACCATAAGATGAATTCCTCACTATTCTTTAGATATCTTAGAATTCTTTTTACCGCAGTCATATGTGATTCCCTAGGGTTAGCAGAAAATCTAGCAACAATTCCCACTGCATGTGCAATATCTTGTCTAGTGTGTACAACATACATGAGTTTTCCAATCATTGATCTGTACAAAGTCTAATTTACCTCAGTATTTTTGTCCTCCTTTGTCAACTTACATCCATTAGCCATTTGTGTTCCAACTGGTTTGGATTCTTCCATCTTGAATATTTTCAGGACCTCTTTGATGTATTTGGACTGTGTAATGAAAATACCTTCACTTTGTTGAATGATTTGTAGACCAAGAAAGAACTTGATCTCTCCAAACATCAACATCTCAAACTCTTTCCTCATCTCATTAGCAAATGATTTGCATATCATATCATTGCCTCCAAATATGATGTCATCCACAAATATTTATGCAATCAAAGTGTTAGCATCAGTATCTTCCTTCAAATAAAGATTACTATTTTCACCGGTCCTTACAAATCCAATACTTATTAGATCAGAATGAAGTCATTCATACCAAGCTCTTGGAGCTTGTTTCAATCCATACAAGGCTTTGTGAATTCTACATACCATGTCCCTCTTGTCTGGATCAACAAACCCTTTTGGATATTCAATGTATACTTCTTCTTCAAGTATTCCAATTAGGAATGCTGACTTGACATCCATTTGGTATACCTTGAATCCTTTGAATTCAACATAAGAAAGTAATATTATTACTCCTTCTAGCTTAGCGATGGGTGCAAAGGTCTCTCCATAGTCTATACCTCCCTCTTGTGCATACCCTTTTCATACTAGCCTTGATTTGTTCCTTGTGAATTCTCCATTCTCATTCAACTTATTCCTGAATATCCATTTTTTGCCGATGACATTCTTGTCATCTAGTCTTAGCACAAGTGACCATGTTTTGTTCTTCTCAATCTTCTCAATCTCATCATTCATAGCACTTATCCATTCCTCATTATCTAGTGCAGTATTGACAGATTTTGGCTCAAACTCACAAATTAAACAATTTGAGTTTAAAGACTTACTTCTTTTTCTTGTACTATCTTTCTCATCTCCTATGATCTGGACCTCTAGATGGTTCCTTCCTACATATCTTGCAAGTACAGGTACAATTCTTTGTCTATCAGCTTGATCATTATTTTGATCTTTATTATGTTCTTCATCACCTTGCACATTATCTTGATCATTATCCTAACCGTCGGTATTTGCAGCCTGATGCTCAGGAGCAATGATTTGTATCTCATAGGCTCTACACTATTGGTAGGGTAGAGTGTCAGGTTCCTCATTGTAAGTGAACTTATTGTAATCCTCTGGTTCTTTAGTTCTTTCTTGTTCATTCTTCTCTGCAAATTCATCTATCTTTACATTTGCACTTTCAATAAATTTTTTAGAGGCTTTGTTTAGACATTTGCAAGCCTTGCTCTTGGTAGAATACCCTAGAAAAATTCCTTCATCACTCTTGGAGTCAATTTTTCCATTTCTATCATCTTTTAAGATATAACATTGACTTCCAAAAGTTTTGAAATAACTTATATTGGGTGTGTATCCATACCGTAGCTCATAAGGTGTCTTCTTGGTGTCTTTCTTCAATTGTACTCTATTCAGTGTGTAAACAAAAGTACTGACAACTTCCCTCCAAAATATTTGGGTGATGCCTTTTTCTATCATTAGTGTTTTAGCACAATCAACTATTGATCTATTTCTTCTCTCAACAATCCCATTTTGTTGTGGCATTCTTGCTGCAGAAACATGTCTTTTATACCATGCTCATTACAAGAGTTAGCGAATTCATTTGATATAAACTCACCCCCTCTATCTGATCTCAAAAAATTTAGATCCTTACCACTTTGTTTTTCTACCATGGACTTATACCATTTAAACAGCTTGAATGCTTCAGATTTATCTTTTAGAAACATAAATGTCATCATTCTAGAGTAATCATCAACAAAGAGAATAAAGTATCTATCTCCATAATAACTCTTTTTTCTCATGGGTCCACATAAATCAGTATGGAATAATTCTAGAACTGCATCAGATGTATGGGTTTTTCTTTTGAAACTAGACTTTGTCATTTTACCTTTTGATATTTTTTACACATGATGTTGTCGGGCTTGGTCATTGTCGGTAAGCCTCTGACATTTCTTTTTTTGTTAATTTTCATCATGTTGTCAAAGTTCACATGACACAGTCTTTTGTGCCATAACCATATGTCTTCACTTGTAGCAATCAAACAAGTGGAGTCAGTATCATTTAGATAGAATAAGTTACCTTTTGTCTGCTCACCGGTACCAATCAGATTTCAATATTTGTTGAATATCTTTGCCTTTTTGTTTTCAAATGCTACTTTGTGATCTGAATTATTCAACTGAGAAACACTCAATAGATTATAATTAAATCCATTTACCCAATAAGCATTCTCACACTTTATCTATTTATTCAACATTATTGTTCCTCTACCTTCAACTGGACAAGGTGTGTCATTTCCCATTCCTACTGATCCACCCTTGTAGTATTCAAAACTCTCAAACTTTTGCTTGTCTCCAGTCATATGATGAGTGTAGCCACTATCTATGATCCAAACATCATTTTTTCTAATTTTAGATATGAGAGTTGTTTCTACATACCTTTCTTCATCATCATATGAATCATCCTTTACAGCCACAAACACCATCTCCATGTCTTCATTAGATTCGATGTCAGTATCATCATCCTTGCATTTTGCTAGGTAGCTGACCTTCTTTCCTTTGTCCTTGTAGTCTTGGGTATCTCTTCTTTCTGATTGTGGGTAGCTTCTGTAATCACCTCTGTCAGAATTCTTCTCAAAAGATCTGTAATTACTTCTGTCATATTTTCTTCTATTAGTACATCTTGCAGCAAAATGTCCAATCTCTTTGCAATAAAACAAACAAGTGGTAATTTACCTTTGCCTCTCTGCATTCTTCTGGCCATAAGTGCTTCTATTTGATTAAGATCGTCTTCTTCACTTTCACTATCACTATTTTTCTCATAGTGTTTTTGTGACTTGATTTACTTATTCTCATAGAAGTTTTGAATGCAGACTCTATGTTTGGTAAGACACTATTATCGAAGTTATTCATCTCAAATGGAATCAGTCTTCCAATTAAATTGTCTAGAGTAACATTGTTGTTTTCTACTGCTCTCATTTCTTGAATGACAAATACTATAATAGCATAAGTAGGCAGTAAGGTTCTTAGAATGTTACTTACCACTGTATCTTCTTCCAGTACACCTCCAACTCCTCGAATAGCATTGACTACCTCTTTAATTCTTGTGTTGTACTGAGTGATGTTTTCTCCTTCTTTCATTTTGAGATCATCAAACTTTCCTCTAAGGATTTCTGCCTTGGCTCTCAAAACATTTTTGTCACCACCATGTACAAGCTTCAATTTGTCCCACATCTGCTTTGCAGTTTTTTATTCTTTGACATCTTCAAATTTAGCATCAGAGAGTGAGGAAGAAAGCTCTATCATCATGCTTTTATGTTCATGCTTCTCTCTCATTTGTTCAACTGTTGGTGCTCCTATGGGCAACACATATTAAGTTTCAAGGAATTGAGTAACATCATTACCAATACATGATAAGTGGAGTCTTATCCTGCTTTGCCATGAAGAAAAATTATCTTTGTTTAACTTTGACACATCTCATCTGTTCATCTTGTGATCTTTGACTTAGGTCTTGAAACCTTCCTTCTAAGCACACAAGCTTTGATACCAATTGTTAGTAATAACTGAGAGGGGGGGGGGGGGGGGGG
>MU227798.1:2116287-2151052 GCA_018584345.1 Thuja plicata
GGGGGGGGGGTGAATCAGTGGTCTCAAAATTTTCTCTAATCTAGCCACCAATCAAATAAACCTCAGATTATTATGTCCCTACAAGATACATGCCATGAGATACTTATAATGATTAACTGCCTGTCCGTTTACCTTGTCTGTCCTTATTCTCCTTGATTACCGATAAGTAGTATAACTATTTATCAAAATACTGTAAATATGCTAAGTATACCGATAAATCCAGTGTTAACTATGTCAGATACAAAACAATAAAGAAATGAATCATACACACATAACACATGAATTTTTAACGTGGAAACCCTATTAAGGAAAAAAACCACTGGGACCAGTACCCCAAATTTTTACTCTTCTGAAGTGAGCCCTGTTAAGAGCCAACCCTGTTAAAGGTTGCAAACACACTGTTAGGTGTGACCTTGTTAGAGGATTTTACACATATAGGTTGTCACTTAGTATCGGGCATCTAATGCTACCATCCTTGAATAAGCCTCTCTCTTAGACTGTCAATAGGCATCGAGCATATCCAATGCTACTTTCATGAATCAACCTTTTTGGCACTCCTTGGGATGTACCTCAATATTTAGAAGACTGTTAAGTCCTACTCTGTTAAGAGACTTGATGCTTCAATGGTTAAACTGAAACAAAATGACCTATTTCTAATGCAACTTGAATTGCAGATTTTCATATCTATTTAAGTACATTACCTCTCTGATCAATGTATCAATTCAATTCTTTTGTGCTCCATACTTTCTTCTCTATGATGTTGTGTTCACTGTTCATTGGTGTCTGTAGAATTCCTTAGCTCTACTTCAGATTGATTGATCAGTATTGCATGAAGTTATTCTTCATCAGTTTCTTTTTAGCATCCTCTTTCTATTCACTCCCCTTAATCCCTTTTCATGTGATACAAAAAATGAATTAAACTTGTCTCTTATATAGACATGATATTCACTATTTCTTGATTCTTGGCATGAAAAATAATCCAGCCAATTTGATTTAAAGCATAACTCTTGATTTGTCTTGTAGTTATCTTCATGCCAACTGTACAAATCTTCTTTAAAACAATCACTTAACTTTGGTCGAATAAAACAAAGAAAACAACCAGTTAAGTCCATCTTTAGCTCTTGCCAGCTAGATATTTTGTCATTTTTTGAACCCTCTGTTCCATCGGTCAACTCTTCAGTTAGTCGTCGGTTACAACTGTCAGTTCCATCGGCGTGACTCCAGTTAGCTTCAGGATCTCCGTCCGTCAGGCAACTCTATTTTCATCTCATCGGGCATCCTGTGGTTTGCTTCATCGGGCAACACTATCTTCTGCTCGTAGGGTATTACTGTGACTTTTCTTCTTTTCCTTTACTGATGTTGTGCACTCCATCGGTGTTTGTAGGTCACTTAGTGAATACTTGAATTTTATGCATTGTTGAAGGCATAACCTTTGTTCCATTGATTATCTGAAGTCTTTGGAATTATATACATGATCGTACATATGATATCAAGTTGACATCAATGACAATACAAATCATTAACCAATTTAATGCCTTGCATTATCTTCCAACTTAACATTATCAAACATTTAATTAGTTACATGTCATAAGATGCATAACAAAATTGAGAATTGCTAAAAGAGCTACAATTAAAGAACAAAGAATAAGAATTGTGATAACAGTATGTTTGTGTGCTTTCATAATGTGAACATTCACAGAAGACAACTACATTCATCATCCAAAGAATTCAAAAGATGCTGTGATAGTTTATGATTTCAAAGGAGTACAATTTCTATGCCTGCAATGCATATTTCAAGAGATGTCTTTATGCAGGATATTTAGACAAATACATCTTGTACTGTTGTATTGAAATATAATGTTCATCATGCATACAATGCATGGGATACAATCATGATAATGAGACATACAAGTTTAAATTAGGGTTGCTATTATGATTTTGACCCATGGGAGTCACGAGCCCATGCTCAAACCCCATGGGTAGTATCTTATATGAAATTAAAAAGAACAATGTGTTTTACACTAAGAGGAACAACATTTTCAGAATGTTTTAAACATGTTGTGTTTTCATTTTTTTTTGATAAGTTATGCTCATAGTTTCATCGGTAAAACTAAATGTTGTTGTGTTTTTTATAAACATGCTGGAAAGAAAACTTTATATGTTTTTCAGACAAAACAATGAAGATAAAGTTCGGTCTCGACAGAGGGACATGTTTTGTTCTCATGACAGTGTTGTCATGTTTGAAAGCTTTTAGTGGAGTGCAATTAAAAACCAAGTTCATATCAAACTTGCACATGTTCTTGTTCACCATAATGGCCATGTGGGTATATCTTCTTTTGTTGTTGTTGATATTAATGTAACATAGAGAGCAGTAATTAAGAGAACGACAACAAGCAAGCAATATAGAGTAATTTGGAGTGGGGTTAGGGTTACACAACAAAGCTGTGTGATGGAGTTTCAAAATAAACAACAACAACTTCAACATACAGAGCAATAATATTTTACTGCCAAAGATGTTTTTTTTTTATAATATAAAAAAACCCATAAAAGATGGAGTTATTGAAACTCAATGTTATGCATTTAAAGATGCAAAAGTTACAAGAAGTGTGAAGGTAACTTATCTAGAAGAGAGAAGTGACAGAAGAGGCTGAGTTAGGGATGCAGACAAGATGCCAAGTGTCACGGTTTACAACAGAAGAGATGGAGCCTGAGCTCTTTGATGTTCAACAGAGAAAGTCGTGGCCACTGCAAGCTTCATGCTAAGTTCACCATAGACTGGGGATGAGTCTGAAGTTGTGGCTTAGATATGCCTAGTTTTGAGATCGTATTTCATGGATCACTCAACACCTCAGCCAAAACTTAGACTTAGTCCAAGCTTACGGTGGTTGTAAAAAACCATCAACTTCAAAAAAACCCGAGTTCAAAGCTTGCATCCAACACCATCTATTATGGCTTCAAAACATCTAGAGCCCAAGCTCTGCAAGCTACTCTTCAGGTGTCCTCACACAATGAAAGTTGTGGGACTTAACTCACAGTCAACAGAGCCTGAGCTCTTGTAATCCGAGTTCAAAGCAAACAAATCCCAAACTCCAATAGAAATCCATAAAATGCACCATTTGTTATGGCATATAAAGTTCAAACTCACAGTTTTCCTATAGAGCCCGAGAAGCCTAAGCTTCTTCACATACTCGAGATATAGATTCAACACCATTGATTATGGATTCCAAGTTATAAGTTTAAACAATCATGGTGGCGCCATAGAGGAGAAAAACCCTAATTTCAATGAAGATCAAAAAACACTATACATTGTGTTTTACCCAGTTTTGAAGTCCATTGTCAAAAAGAGTTAATGCTATGTTAGTTCACATTGCCTCGACATTCCCTTCACAATGCCATGATAGTACTTTTTGTGCCATGAAGACAACAGTCCATCCTTTCAGTGTGTTGTTAATGTCAGCTATGAGTTGTTATCGAGCATGGAGTGCAAGTTACTTCAACATTAGCTATACTATGGTCGGGTTGATGTAAAGTTAGGGTTTGTTCATGCTAGGGTGATGGGTTATGGTTGGGGTTTTATACCTTTAGGGTAATGCATTTTCAGAGTATATCATGTAATAATGTTAGTGAAATTAAAATATGTATGTTTATTCACTAACTTTAGGAGGTTAAGTTTGGAGGCTAAACTTAGGGCTTGATTTAGGGCACTTGTTAAGCCTTATGGTTTAGTGGTTTTCTATTTTGGAAGATTTTTGGAGGGAGATGATTTTGGAAATTGGGCCATGTGGGCTATATAGTTGATATTTTGTTTCATGTTATGAGGTTCAAGATTTTAGAGAGAAGAGCATATAGTGAACTTCTTGTTCCTAGATGTTTTTTGGAGACCATTTTGTAACCAAATTTTGTCAGATTTTGGGTGAAGAATAAAGCTTATGATTCATTTGCCTTCTATATTCAGAGTTTGATGTGTCAAGATCCTATTTTCATCTTTTCTTTCTAGTGCTTATTTTACTGTTATCTAAAAGAAGTGAGTTTTTTGCATTCCTTCTCTAGGTAATCAATAATTCAGAACCTTGTAAGTAAACTATATGTTTGCTAATTAGTCAAGCTATTTGTGGTTCAACCCTAATAGTAAGATTTGTTAGCCTATATGTTGATCAGAGATCTAAAGTATCAAGCTTAGGCATATAAGATAGGATTCTTGCATTATTGTCCAAAACAAAGTTTGAACCCAATTTTGGTGTATCACCCCACTTTTAATTCTAAGTTTTGTTTTCAAAAGCTTTCCTTTCCCTTTTCCCATTGAGTTACCAATCAGGAGGTGATATTCCATATCTAATAGGAACCGAGCTAGAATCTAGAGATTCCTCCTCAATCAGAGTCCACCTACAACTCAAGGAGGTTTCCATTGATTAGGATGGAATTGTCATGTAGCCCTAATGCCTGAGTTGGGGTGACAATTCTAAGCCTTAACAATTTTTGGCATGCCCGGTGGGACAGAAATGCCTCTCAGTTCACTGAATTTAGTTGCAATTTTGAGTGTTTATTTAATGAGAAGGACTCCAACAAGATCAAATAAGGAGGGTTTTGTGTACCAAGAATTACAACCAAGTAGAAGGGGAGGTAGATCAGCCAGGAGAGGAAGGACACCATAAGATCCAAGAGGTAGATCTTCTCTATTTAATTCTGATTTTTCATCATTTGATAATCCCATTTTTGAAGATTAGGCTGCAAATTCAAATAAACCTAAGGAAATTGTTGAGGATATCAGTTTCACTAAAGATTTAAGTGCTCCTGATAATTCTGGATCAGAGTTACCAAGTTTTAAAGATTTACCAAGTGGTAATTCATTTTTTGGAGCATCTACAAGTGGCACTACAAAAAATCCTCCAAGTTTGAAAACATATCAAAGGAAGGTAATTCATCTTACCTAGTCTTTTGTTACACTAGTTGTTCAGCAACAAGTACCACCAGTTTCAGCGATGGCAAGAAATCTGCCATTTGTTCCTTTTGATCAAAGTAGTCCTTTGAGGATTGCAAATCACAATAACATACCGTTGGCTACCTTGAAAGGCTTTCCATCATTTACCAGAGAAGGAAAAGTGACTGCTATTAAACACATCAGAGATATTGCATCTCTTTGCAATGTCCATAATGTCACAGAGGAGGATGTGGCTTTGAAGCTATTGGTTGCATCACTGAAGGGTAAAGCACTTGACTAGTTTAGAACTCTTCCAGTGAACTGTATTGCTACTTGGGATGTTTTAGGGGAAAGGCTTTCTAAGTTCTTTGAAGATAAGTTCGACAGCTTGTCTTTGGTGGAACAAATAACTACCATTAAAAGGATCCACAAGAAGAGATAAGTGATTTTAATCTTAGATTTCAGAAGACTTGGAATAGGATTCCTGCCACGGTAAGACCCTCTGCCGAAGATGCATTTTTGTATTTTCTTAAAAGCTTGAATAGTGATATTTCAGTGGTGATCCAATCCATGGGAGGGAATTCTTTACCTCAAGCTTTTGATATTGCAATTAGGGTAGATAATAGCCTCATTCAGGAAGGAAAGATAGTCCCTAGGCCACCTATGCCTTTCTTTCCTAGTATCCAGTCCAATATTCCATTGATTACCCCACCTTTAGCTCCATTGCCATCTTATAAGAGTGAAGAGATAATGCCTATTGTCCTTTCCAATGAGTTGCAAAGCATAAAAGACAACCAACAAAAGTTTGAGAGCTTATTACAAACCTTTGGAAATGAGCTAGTAAACCTAAAAAGGTAGCAAAGCAATCCAATAGCCCATACTCAAAACCAATTTGCTAGTTCTTCATCCCAGCAGCCTAATGAACCCATTTACCAAGGAAACAAGCATCAATACAAAGGAAATAGAAATTCCAATAGGAAAAATTGGAACCAAAGGCCTTATAGACCTTATAATCCTACACCCCTTAATGCTGTCAGGGATATTGTTCCTAACCAAAACAATCTTGCTGCTAATTATGAATGGTGCTATCCTTGTAATGAATTCCACAATCAGTCTAAGTGTACAAATGGAGTGCTAAATCAAGCCCTAATGGTTCAAAATATGATTGATTCACAACCTACTGCATCCACTAAGGAGATTCAACAACACCCTGATATGACTACTCTTGACACTACATTTCTGAATTGGTAAGAGGAAGAGTTTTGTGGAGTAAATGGTGATTCACCTATATCAACAAACACAAGGTCCAATAAGAGAGCCCTAGAAGAGCAGTCATCTTCTAGGATTGCTTCCACAACTCAATCACCACTCATTCCTCCATTTTCAATCCTGAAGGGGCCCTCTACTCATGCAAACAAAGAAACACAACATCAAAGGTAGGCAGATCAGACCATTAGTAAGTCACCTCAGAAGGTACAGTTTGTTGGTCCCTATAATATTGTTGATAATATGAAGAAGATGAATGTTTCTATTTCTATGCGGGATTCATTAGCTATTCCAAGACAAGCTGATTTATTGAAGGAAGAATTGTCTAAAGGGACAACAAGTTCACAACAAGTTGTTCAACATCCTTCTAGAGTGGTTATGGTTAATTCACATCCCTCTAAAGTTTAGGAAAAGGTATTTGAAAAAGAAAATAAGCTTGCTAAAGTGCAGCAACCAGTAGCACAAGTGAGTAAAAAGACTACAGATTCGAAGCAATCAGCAGTAACAGTTGATAAAAAGCCATCCAATATGCAAAAAACAACATAAAAGGAAGGTAATAAATCTGCAAATAATAAACCTCCTCCTTTTTATGTTTCTTTGATCATTGGAAACAAGTTAGTGCACAATTGTATGGTTGATAGTGGTGCAACCAGCACTATCATGCCGAAGAAGATAGCTGACTTATTAGACTTGAATTATGAACCTCTTGAGAAAGGGGTGGTTTAGCTTGATGGTAGTTCAGTTAAAACCTTAGGGGTTGTTAAAAATACAAGCTTGACCTTACACTCGTGTCCAAATTTTTCAATTTCTCAAGATATTTATGTCATAGATCTGCCACCTTATTTTGCCTTATGTTTGTCAAGGGACTTTACAGCTAAAATAGATGGATATTTCTAATCAGATTGGTCCCACTTATATTTCAGAACTAGATATGGTACTAAGGTAACCATAAAGTCAGAGTTATGGGCCAAGGCTCACATAGAGCCTTATAATCCTAGCCCCGTCAATGCAAGTTGTGTGATTATGGATCTAGATGAGATCAATGATACCTCAGCTTATAACACACAGACTGAGGAGTACCCTGATATTGTTTTAGATGAATAGGCAACCGGAATGGATAAAGATGATGATGTGTTTGATGTTGGTTTTGGTAATTACATGATTTTAGAGTCTGATGCAGTTGTGCCTAATTTGATCAAAGATCCATAATCTAAATCTGATTTATCTAACCGGTTATGGGATTTGTATTTTGATGGATCAAGGAATAAAGATAGAATTGGTGCATAGGTTATGTTAGTTTCACTTGATGGTGATAGATTTTATGCTGCATACAAGTTATCTTTTTCATGTTCTAACAATGTGGCTGAATATGAAAGTCTGATCCAGGGATTAGAGTGGGCAAGGAAAAGAGGAATTAAGTGCTTAAGGGCATTTGGGGATAGTGAGTTGATAGTAAAACATGTGAGAGGTATCAATGCTGTAAAAAATGATCTTTTAAAGATGTATAAGTCTAGAGTGTTTGATATTCTAGAAGATTTTGATGCCTTTAATCTCATGTCCATTCCTAGAAAGAGAAATCAGCATGCCGATAGGTTGGCTAGTATTGGTGCACATGCTTCAATTATATAAAATAAAGGACTGATTTCAGACTAGTCACATGTCAAGATTGTTGTTAGACCATCTATCCTAGATAATGATATAAATTGGCAAGTTTTCAATATTGATGAACATATCTTGAGTTTTATGACAGAAATGAATGGTTTCTTAGCCTCCAAAAATGACAGACATCATCAGCAAATGGAAAAGAAAATCATTCAGCTAAAGACTAATAAGCTTCCAAACGGATTGGTTAGCTTAGAAACAGTTTTTAATTCTGATGATCAACACAGAAAGAATAAAACCAGCCTACTGATTAAAGATGATCATTATGAAGAAGTGGAGATTTTCAGAGACAAGTATCTAAAGGTTGGTAAAATAAATTCTCCTGAAGAAAAAGAATTGTTTATTGATCTTTTCAGAGAATATAGTGATGTGTTTGCATGGGATTATGCTAATTTGAAAGGATTTGATCCTCAACTGACCCAGCACACCATAGAATTAGAGCCAAATGCTAGACCAATAGGGCAAAGGCAAAGGCCCATAAACCCAAAATTAGAGCCTTTAATGTTGAAATAACTAAGAAAAGTCCTAGATGGTGGTATAATATTCCCAATTAAGCATACATCCTAGGTTTCTAACTTAGTTCTAGTAAGGAAGAAAAATGGAGAGATAAGACTTTGTGTAGACTTTAGAGACCTTAATAGGGCATCTCTGAAAGATAGACATCCTCTTCCTTCTATGGAACAAATCCTTCAATATGTTTCAGGTTCTGAGAGATTCTTACTCCTAGATGGATATTTTGGTTATAACCAGATTTTAGTTAAAGAATTTGATCAGTTTAAAACAACCTTTACAACTAAATGGGGTACAATGGCTTATAGGAGAATGCCATTTGGGTTGGCAAATACAGGGGCCACTTTTCAAAAAGCAATGGACATGGCTTTCAATAATTTAATGTATAAATTTGTTCTGGTATATGTAGATGATGTTACAATTTATAACAAGATTTCAAACTAGTACATAGATCATTTGAGATAGATATTGCAGAGATGTAGAGAGTTTGGAATCTCTCTTAACCCTAAAAAGTCTATTTTTGCAGTGCATGAGGGAAAGTTGTTAGGGTACCAAGTGTCTAAAGAAGGTACTACTATTGATCCTGAGAGGATTTATACAATTTTGGAACTATCATTGCCAAAACATAAGAAAGGATTGCAAATTTTTATTGGAAGGATAAATTTTGTTAGACGTTTTATTCCTAATATTGCAAATTTGTTGAAACCCTTGACTGCTATGTTAAAAAAGGATGTGCCTTTTAGCTAGACTACTGAGGGAAAGAAGAGTTTTGAACAAATTAATCATGCTTTGTCCTTAGCCCCAACTTTATCTAATCCTGACTTCTCTAAAGATTTTGTTTTATATTCTTATGGTGGTATTGAAACTGTTTCAACAATGCTAGTGCAAAAGAATAAGGATGAACAAGAGCAGCCAGTTGCATTTTTTAGCAAAGGTATGGATAATTATGATAAAAAATAATAGTTATGTTGAGAAACATGTACTAGCTGTTATAAAGGCCATGAAAAAGTTTAAGCATTTGATATCTAGTAACAACATACATCTAATGGTTGCACACCCTAGCATTAAAGAGTTTTTATTAAACAAAGATGTCAATGAAAAAGGGTAGGATAGATAACAAGGGTTATGGAATATGATGTGCAAACCCATGTGACCAAGCTGGTTAGAGGCAAAGGTTTATGTGCTCAGATGGTGAAAGGAGAAGACAAAGTTGAAGCCACTGAAGAGGTTGCCTTGCCCCAAGGTAATTCTATACTAATCAATGATTCAACATCCCGGTTATCAGATATGACCAGATTTCTGCAAATTGGTCAATATCCAATAAATCTTGACAAAGCTAAGAGAAGATACTTCAGGCTTCAATCTATTCCTTATGTTCTAATTGATAATATTTTTTACAGGAAAGATTTTGCTGGTATGCTTCTCAAGTGTATAGACTATGTTGATCAGAATAGGATCTTATCTGAATTCCATGATGGATCTTGTGGAGGGCATTTCAGCCCTAAGACCATAGCTTGGAAAATTTTAAGAGTTGGCTATTATATGCCAGATTTATTCATAGATGCCCATTCATGGGCAAGAAAATGCCAAAAGTGTGTTATGTTTGCAGGAAAACAAAGGTTGGCAGCATTGCCATTAAAGCCAAGCATTATGGATCAACCATTCAATAAATGGGGAGTGGACTTCATAGGTCCAATAAATCCTAATTCTAGTGCAGGACATAAGTAGATCTTGACTGCCACAGATTATTTTACCAGATGGACTGAAGCTATTGCACTGAAGGAATCTTCTGGAATTGCTATTTTAAAGTTTTATGAGGACATTGTAACAAGGTTTGGGATCCCTCAATCAATAATCTCAGATAATGCTCTAGATTTTGTTGGATCATCTATAATAGAGTGGGCTATCAAGAATGATATTTATTTAAATACTTCTTCTAATTACTATCCATAGGGCAATGGTCTTGCAGAATCTACCAATAAAAACCTGATTAGGATCATCAAAAAGACTTTGCAAGGAAACAAGAGAGATTGGCACTCTAAATTGAAGGTAGCCTTGTGGCTAGATAGAATAACACCTAAGCGGGTTATTGGGAATTCACCCTATGTCATGGTTTGTGGAAAAGAGGCCAAATTGCCCATATCTATAGAATTTCTAGCTTTACAACTTGTTGATCAAATGTTGTTGTTTGAAGAGGAAGATCCTCTTAAGTTGAGGTATGCTGATTTGTTATAGCTTGGAGAAGAAAGGAAAAAGGCATTGGATAATATGGAGTTAAGGAAAGCACAAACTAAGAGGTCTTTTGATAGGAGAGCTACATCCTAGGATTTCAAGGAAGGTGATCTGGTACTCAAGTGGGATGTATTGAAAAGGAGGCCAGGGAAGCATGATAAGTTTGACCATTTTTGGTCACACCCTTTTGTTATTACCACCTGCAAGGAAAACAATTCTTATTAGTTGTCCACAACTGATGGAGAAGTGCTGCAAATTCAAGTTAATGGAATACATTTCAAGCTTTTCTTTGAGGGTTAGGTTTAGTTTAGGTTTCATTTTCAATAAGTGTTGTCCAAGCACTAGGTCCTTAGGTTGCATAGGTCTAGATTAGATGCATTTTCATTTCAATAAAGGTTGCATCCATAGTTCTGGTTTTCTAACTCTATTTCCCTGGGATAAGGTCTAAAGGTCATGTCTAACAGGCAGACATCCAGTGGAAGTCACCAAAATTGTTACCCTAAATAACAACATACAACAGAACAACCATAAATAGAAAAAAAATTCATTTTTAGGAGGCCTAATTAATACTATCCTTCAGATATTATTGATTAACATTTCATTGTTACATTCATTGTCAAATGTCATCATTGTACTCTTAGTATTGATCACATTCCAAAATTTCAAAATTTATAACTGATCAATTACATTGTGCATTCAAACTGAATGTAATATACAATTGTCCTTTCATATTTCACATTTCATGTCACTTAAAATAGTACATTTGTAGAATAGAAAGCATGCTAGAAGTATGGAGTAGGGGTCTCATGCATTTCCTTGTTGTTTGAATGTTTGATGGTTGTCTGTCAGGTCCTAGGTCTCCAAGTCTGGGTCTTCATCTTCATTTAGGTCTTATAGGGTTTCGCCTGCATCATAAGAGAGAAAGGGGTGTTAGATCCAGTTGGATCTAAGCAATACATGGGACACAAACAACATACAATAAATTATTCTAATGTTTCATATCAATCTGATGAAATCAATGTAACAAGGAAATGTGCATCCACAATAAGTGAAACCTAGTATTAAAGGGACTTGTTCTAAACATGAAACCTTTTACTATTAATGGTAACTTTGATGTATGTTATTCTTGTTTTCATAATCAGATATCTGAATGAAAGGGACTTAATATTTCTATCTGAGAAACCTTTTTCAAAATTAGGTCAACTTGTTAGTTCAACAAACATAAACAAACCAATCAATATTCATTAATGAATGCCATCCTAGATGACACTCACACACAAACACTGATTGATTCATTTTATATGTTGACCTAACAAATCGATTGGTAGTATGTGTGCAATAAGTGAACATATAAATAAGTGTAGATAACAAAATAAATGCAATGAGAGTCATGAGCCAATGAGAGTCACGAGCCCGTGCTCGAACTTCACATAAGACATTACATGCAAGAAAGATTATTTACATCTCAGGAGGTTACAGTTCATATTCATAAAGAAGGAGAAGATGTTGATGCATGAAAGGATCCATGATGCTACAGGACATACATGGGCAAGGAAGCGTTCTGAATGAACTGGAATATGCAGAAATGAAAGGATGAGGTGTTCACTATCTTTATGCAAATGAGAAATGGAAGCAATGTTGTTACAATAAGTATTCAAATGCAGGAAAGGCATAAGAGTTCATTTTGGAGATCAATATTAGAAACCACATGCCTAGTGATTAATCATGTTTTCTATGTTAAGAAGTACTATTGTTTATATTTATAAGATAATAGGATTTGCAAAGAGAGAAGATGCATAACAGAATTGACAATTGCTAAAAGAGCTGCAAGTAAAGAACATAGAACAAGAATTGTGAAAACAATATGTTTGTGTGCTTTCATAAAGTGAACATTCACAAAAGACAACTACATTCATCATCCAAAGAATTCAAAAGATTTTGTGATAGTTCATTATTTCAAAGGAGTATAGTTTCTATGCCTGCAATGCATATTTCAAGAGATGTCTTTATGCAGGGTATTTAGACAAATACATCTTATACTATTGTATTGAAATATAATGTTCATCATGCATACAATGCAGGGGATACAGTCATGATAATGAGACATACATTTTTAAATTAGGGTTCCTATTATGAGTTTGACCCATGGGAGTCACGAACCCATGCTCGAACCCCATGGGTAGCATCTTATATGCAATTAAAAAGAACAGTGTGTTTTTACACTAAGAGGAACAACATTTTTAGAATGTTTTAAACATGTGCCTTTTTTTTTTGATAATTTATGCTCATAGTTTCATCGGTAAAACTAAATGTTGTTATGTTTTTTATAAACATGCTAGAAAGAAAACTTTATATGTTTTTCAGACAAAACAATGAAGATAAAGTTCGTTCTCGACAGAGGGACATGTTTTGTTCTCATGAAAAATTTGTCATGTTTGAAAGCTTTCAGTGGAGTGCAGTTAAAAACCAAGTTCATATCAAACTTGCACATGTTCGAGTTCACCATAATGGCAATGTGGGTATATCTTCTTTTGTTGATGTTGACATTAATGTAACATAGACAACAGTAATTAAGAGAATGACAACAGACAAGCAATAAATAGTAATTTGGAGTGGGGTTAGGGTTACGCAATAGAGCTCTGTGATGGAGTTTCAAAATAAACAACAACTTCAACATACAAAATAATAATATTAAAACCCCAAGTTACTGCCAGAGATGTGTTTTTTTTTAAAAAAAAAACCCAAAAAAGATGGAGTTATTGAAACTCAATGTTATGCATTTAAAGATGCAAAAGTTACAAGAAATGTGAAGGTAACTTATCTAGAAGAGAAGTGACAGAAGAGGTTGAGTTAGGGATGCAAACAAGATCCCAAGTATCGAGGGTTACAACAGAAGAGATGGAGCCTGAGCTCTTTGAAGTTTAACAGAGAAAGTCACGGCCACTGCAAGCTTCATGCTAAGTTCACCATAGACTGGGGATGAGTCTGAAGCTATGGTTGATATATGCCTAGTTTTGAGACCGTATTTCATGCATCACTCAACACCTCAGCCACAACTTAGACTTATTCCAAGCTTACGGTGGTTGTTAAAAACCATCAACTTAAAAAAAACTTGAGCTCAAAGCTTGCATCCAACACCATCTATTATGGCTTCAAAACATCTAAAGCCTAAGCTCTGCAAGCTACTTTGTAGGTGTCCCCACATAATGAAATTCGTGGGACTTAACTCACAGTAAACAGAGTCTGAGCTCTTGTAATTTGAGTTCAAAGCAAACAAATCCCAAAATCCAACATAAATCCATAAAATGCGCCATTTTTTATGGCAGATAAAGTTCAAACTCATGACTTTTCTACAGAGCCTGAGAAGCCCGAGCTTCTTCACATACTTGAGATATAGATTTAGCACCATTGATTATGGCTTCCAAGTTACAAGTTCAAACAAGCATGGTGGCGCCACAGAGGAGAAAAACCGTAATTGCAATGAAGATCAAAAAACACTATACAATGTGTTTTACCCAGTTTTGAAGTCCATTGTCAAACAAAGTTAATGCTATGTCAGTTCACATTGCCTCGACATTCCCTTCACAATGCCATGATAGTACTTTTTGTGCCACAAAGACAATAGTCCATCCTTTCAGTGTGTTGTTAATGTCAGCTATGAGCTGTTATCAAGCATGGAGTGTGAGTTACTTCAGCATTAGCTATACTGTGGTCGGGTTGATGTAAAGTTAGGGTTTGTTCATGCTAGGGTGACGGGTTATGGTTGGGGTTTTATACCTTTAGGGTAATGCATTTTTGGAGTATATCATGTAATAAGGTTAGTGAAATTAAAAGAGGTATGTTTATTCACTAACTTTAGGAGGTCAAGTTTGGGGGCTAACCTAAGGGCTTGATTTAGGGCACTTGTTAAGCCTTATGGTTTAGTGGTTTGCTATTTTGGAAGATTTTTAGAGGGAGATGATTTTGGAAATTGGGCCATGTGGGCTATATAGATGATCTTTTGTTTCATGTTATGAGGTTCAAGATTTTAGAGAGAAGAGCATATAGTGAACTTCTTGTTCCTAGATGTTTTTCGGAGACCATTTTGTAACCAAATTTTGTCAGATTTTGGGTGAAGAATAAAGCTTATGATTCATTTGCATTCTATATTCAGAGTTTGATGTGTGAAGATCCTATTTTCATCTTTTCTTTCTAGTGTTTATTTTATTGTTATCTAAAATAAGTGTGTTTTTCACATTCCTTCTCTAGGTAATCAATAATTCAGAACCTTGTAAGTAAACTATACGTTTGCTAATTAGTCAAGCTATTCATGGTTCAACCCTAATAGTAAGATTTGTTAGCCTATATGTTGATCAGAGATCTAAAGTATCAAGCTTAGGCATATAAGATAGGATTCCCTCATTATTCTCCAAAACAAAGTTTGAACCCAATTTTGGTGTATCACCCCACTTTTAATTCTAAGTTTTGTTTTCAAAAGCTTTCCTTTCCTTTTTCCCATTGAGTTACCAATCAGGAGGTGATATTCCATATCTCATAGGAACTGACCTAGAATTTATAGATTCCTCCTCAATCAGAGTCCACCTACAACTCGAGGAGGTTTCCATTGATTAAGATGGAATTTTTGTGTATCCCTAATGCTTGAGTTGGGGTGACAATTCTAACCCTTAATAGTAATTGATGCATTAAAGTAGACATTTGTAAGTTGTTAATACTATTGTATTAAGAGCTATAAATCCAAATACTGGGTAGATCTTAACTGATCTGATTTATTTAAAACCTTTAACATGGTACATCTCTAAGTGTAGAGATTGTAAAATCCTCTAACCAGTTAGACCTAACAAGTCTTTGTATGCTCTTAACCAGGTAAGCTATCAAAATGGCTAAACTATGTAAGCTCTAACCCAACATCCTTTATACTGTAGTTAGTGAAGGTTGTGGGTATCATCCCCACTGTGGTTTTTTCCTCTAACCAAGGATTTCTACGTAAAAAAAATCATGGAGTTATGAGTTCATTTACTTGAATGTTTGCATGTTATGTTTTATTTTTTATTTCAAGTTATAAAATTCGGTAATCAACAAGCAACAAAAATATACAAGTTAAGGTATAAAAGTTTTTGCGGTACTCATTCACCCTTTCCCTCTTCATCCCAACTTTCCAGAAGTCATTCCAAGAATTGGTATCAATGTTGTTACTCTTGAGTTATAGGGTTTGACCACCTGCGAGTTAAAGATCCTAGTCATGGAAAGTTTTTGGCAATTTAAAAGATCACTTGGTGGTCTTCAATCTGAATTGGAAGGTGCAAGAGATTTAATAATTGATCTGAAGAAGAAACTTGAGAGATCTCTAAGGATTAGATCGAGAATTTATGATGAACTAAAGGTTACACAAGAACAAGTTGACACACTTAAAACAACATTTGAAGGTAGTGTTACTGATGAATCTGAAACAACTATAAAATAACTACTAGAAATGAATGATACACTTACTGAGCAGTTGGACCTAATTAAGATAGATCTTGAAACCAACATGATAAAAATGACTGAATTGATTGAAGGAAAGAGGATTGTTGAAGATGAAAAGAAAATGGTAGAAGATGATAAAAGACAAGTTGAAATGAAGCTATTGGAAAAAGATAATGAGATCATGATAATGACACGAGTTCACTATGACATGGCCAATCAACTTTTGAGTGCAAATCAAGATAACACCAGAAAAAGAATTTGAGAATCAAGCACTGAAATCTGAAATTGAAAGAATGGATCAAAGACTGAAAGATGATAAAGATACAAATGCAATACTAAAAAGAAATGAAGAAGCACTAAAATACTGGATCAATAATTCAAGAATCAGAAACAAAGAAATGGAAAAACATGTATTGGATTCAAAGAGGACAACACCACTGAGAAAGGATAATCGTAAAAAAACATAGAAAGATGAAAGTACTTCATCCCCACCAAGACAAAAGAAGACAAGTTGGAATTATTGTGGGAAGCCTGGACATACTGCTAATTTCTGCATGAATAGGAAAGGTAAATCATCGAATATACCTAAGTTTGATGTTTATTGTTTTAGATGCAATAGGTGTGGACATCAAGCATTTAAATGCATAACTAATCTTGCTAACAATACAAGGAAACCTAAGTTTGATGGTTACTGCAAGAATTGTAATAAGTTTGGACACAAAGATAAAGAGTGAAAAACAAAGAAAAGAAATGAAAATTGGAAGCCTAACTGAGAGAATGCTAAAACCAACCGAGTAGACATTTCTATAGCATAGGACTATAATACAATAACTTTATGTTTATCCTATGGAAGGTATGGACACATTGCTAAAAATTGCATGTTGATGCACGAAAGGAACAACGGAAGAGCATGGAAAAATCTTGGCATGGCATGTTTTCATTGTCATAAGGTAGGACACCTTGCAAGGAATTGTAGATATTGAGGTGATACATCGAATGAAGATAAATCTAAAGTAAAATCCCCTACTACTGTTGAGGAAAACCGAGAAAAAATGAACAAAATCTAGAGGAAAAAGACTTAGGATGAAGGGACATCATCCGAAAGCATAGACTGCACCATCTCTATCGAGTTGCTTGCACCGTGCTCCACCTAGTCAATGAGAGGTATGTAGGAACTGGATACTTATAATAAATCCTACTTCAGTTCCTAGAAATAGAGTTGAGATCCATATCAACATATTGAGATGCAATTGGATAAGTTGTATAAGTTTTGGATGAATATTTTTATATATAGTTATTTTGTTTAACTCGATCGAGCAAAGTTACGATGCAATCGGTTAAAAGTTAAAAGGGACTCGGTAAGCACATTCAATGCACATTAATAGAGCTATTGGAAACCCTAATCAAGGAAAAAGTATAAATAGGTCATTTTCAAATTATTTGAACCTAACGTCTACAAAAGAACATCGATAACATTTGCACAGCGACTATCCTGAGTGAATTCGAAGTGACTATGAGGCATTTTGTGAATCTTTGCAAGAGTTTTAAGAAGCATTTGAGATATTTTCCGAG
The DNA here is from genome assembly GCA_018584345.1 of Thuja plicata. NCBI lineage: Eukaryota > Viridiplantae > Streptophyta > Pinopsida > Cupressales > Cupressaceae > Thuja > Thuja plicata. Next base: position 2,133,911 of record MU227798.1, read on the forward strand.
TAGAGTTTTTCCAATTCATGGTTTGTCGAAGCGTGACCTAGTTTGTTTAATTCAAAACATTTGAATTTATCAATGAAACCAAAGATACAAACACCTACAGTTGTGAAGGAAGTAGAACCTATTAATCTGAAATACAAATTAACCCCGACTATAGCCACCAAGACAGATATGATAGGAGCCCTATCTTTGCTACCACCAAGAGTTATTTTGATTGAAGTTGTACGCATGTTTTTGAAATACAAAATTGAGTATTTGTTTGAAGTTGAAATAGATACATCATTCAAAAAGTTGTGCGAGAATGGGGAAAGTGAAGGACAAGCATATTCACCTAGAAGAAAAATTTTTTACACATGTTGTTCACTTACCAAGGGTTTTTAAGATAGAAAGGATAATAATAGTACTTAGCCAAGTACATGACCAGTTCATGTGGTTAGATGAACCTGTCACAGTCACCAAGGATATATTGTATATCATTATTGGATTCCCCATCGGAGACAAGCCCAAGGCCACAAAACAAATTGGCAGTGGTAAGCTCACCAAGTTTACTAAAGCTCAATGGGATGGCAGAGGAATGAGAATATCCACAGTTACAAACCCCAAGTTGTGGTATGCTTGCAATATCTTATCATACCAAGTGTTCCAATCGCCCCAAGTGGATAGTGTACCATGCAGAGTAGTGGATTTGGCATATAATTTAGTAAATAAAGGACTCAAATTGGATGTACGTGAAATCTTGCAGAAATAATTAGAAGACAATATGAACACAATCAGGAAAGAAAAGAATAACACACTAAATTTTGGTTAATTATTGGTATGTATATTCTTCTATTGTTAGAATTCATTTACCTCCATTAGAGATGTAGTTTTGAACCCATAAGACCTATTCTTTATCAGATAAATGAGTATATACAAATTTTAGGAGATAATTGTGATGCTATCATGTCTGAATATTTTCTTAATTTCCAAGCAAGAATGCATAAGAGGTATAGGATGCTACCTCAAATAGTTGAAAAGTATCAAGAAAATATATGTTTTGAGGTTAACACTAACACCTGTATTATCAAGGTTGTTGAGCCAAGAACCAAATGGATACAACCGACATGTTATGAATTGGACATTGATATTGGATCACAACAGATTGAAGCACTACTTGCTAAACCTTTTGATCCCAAATCTATGAGGTATGACACATATGAAGAGGTAAAAGTGAGAAATAAGCATAACATAGTGATACCCAAGGTAGTCAAGAAAATAGGAAAGATGATTGATAATCTATTCAAGACATTGAAGTGGGTGAGACATGTATTGTTGACACAAATAATGAGAAATATATTGTTTTTGCTAACAAACAACTAGGACTTGTAACTTCACCAAGCACGAGAGGCACTAGAAGATACACCAGATCTTCAGTGAAACTGAAGGAAAACAAAGTTGTTTTTATAGCTCAACTGAAAGGTAAAACTTACAGAAGAACCCGAGGAGGTAAACCAGCTATAAGTTCACAAAGGAAATTAATATTTGGAAAAGATAGCGAGACTAAATTTGATGAGATAGATAAATCAGTTCCAATGGCTCAGCTCTAACTAGCTCCATGAAGTCTTGATAAATTTTTGGAAGGATTAAAGGAATCAATAAGATTCAAAGGATTTAGGACAATAAAGTATTTGAAGAGAAATGAAGAAGACATGAAAAAGATAGAAGATGCAGTTGTTGTGACATTAATCTAACAAAGAGTAACTCCTATTGAGATTGCAAATAAGCTACCTGAGGAACTCTACAACAAAATTGATGCACATTGGAAGTATGCAATTAATGTTGAGAAGGAAATGAGAGAAAGATCTCTTGTGCATAATATTCTTGACCTGGCACCATCTGAGATTGAAGAGCCATTGAAGAAACATTTAAAGAAATTTTTGGTCAAGGGAAGAGCCCTAAGAATCATGAATGGAGATATATTATCTGTGGACATGGAAATTGATGATAAATGGAGAGATATATTTGGCATATCTACTACCAAGCAAAATGATGCAACGGAGAATCAAAGTGAAACAATCACTGAGAAAATAAAGAACATAAGAGGCCAAGAAGATCTTATAGATCTTACTATTGACAATGCATAAGTAATTATAGAAGATGCATATGAGGAGATTGATCCTGCAAAGGAATTGTCAAAAGATGAAGATGTAATGGATGTTCAAGTACCAGACACTGAGTACATGGAAGTAGATGTTGTACCATTGCAGAGTACTGATTTTGTATTGGTACAAGTACAAAGCTACTCTACTATGCAGATTGGTACCACTAATGTTACACAAGTTATGGCAACTGAGCCACCAATTGATACATGCAATGTAAATGTTGAAAATCTAGAGGCTACCGAGATAGAAAAAAATAAGGATACCGAGTTAGACACTCCAACCGACGCAGAAGAACAGAAGCTGAACACACCAATGACCGACACATCACATGTTCAGAATGATCCCAAGCTACAAGATACAAAAAAAGAAATATTGTAGGAATCAAATAAAAAAGATAAGGATATAGATAAAGAAGAAGCAAAACAACAAGAGGAAGTAAAAGTAGAGGAAAGAATAGACGGTCACCACACCAACTCACCATATGCAACAACAACATCACATTCTAAACTCTCTACTGGAGATAGCAAATTGAGTGAGAAGAAGAAGAGTATGAAAAGGAAGCAAATCATTGATTTGGGTGAGCCAATCATAACACCAGTAGGAGACCCCAACAAAATGAAGCCCAATGAATTGAATATTTATGCCAAGTTAGTTAGAAGAAAAGTTGAACAGGAAAAACTAATACAGAAGAAGAAAAATGTTGATATTCTAGAGGATGTGAAAGAAGTTTTCCAAGAGATTGTTCCTGATTTTACCATTGATGAGTCCGAGCCAATACTAGATCAAGTTGGGACTCTATTCCAACAAATTAAAGGACCGAATAAAGGTAGAAAATATTACATGTTGAAGATCCACAAGACATAAATGGGGAAGAAACTGACGGGGGAACCTACTGCAGAACATTGATATAGTGAAGGTAACTCTTTATGAGTTATGTTCCAAAGTTGAAGAACATTTGCAGTCCATCATTTCATTATTTAGGAAAGTATTTATTCTTTCTAATTATACCAAGGACATGAAGAAGAAAGAGGTATAAAATGAGAAAGAGATGACTAAGCAACTTGCTAAGATAACTACCGAGCCTAGAGAATTCCAGACACTTTACTCCAAGATACAGGAACTCATGGGAGTACAACTCCCATTGAGACAGGAAGAGGACAAGTTGAGACTAGAGTTTCTTGAGCTACAAGCACTAGTCATTCCCCACATGCAATCAATACAAATACACCTAAAGAAAGGAAATGAACTCACAAGTTTTCCATAGGTTAGCACCCTGGATACTATAGTTGATTTATCGACAGATATCAATGAGCATATTGTGATATTAACAAAATCTTTGAGACACTTGGGAGACTATACTAGCCAGATTGCAACAGAGGTATAAAAACATTTTTTATATTTAAGTTTTATTGTTGAGACTTTTTGTCAAAAAAGGGGGATATATATAGACAGTTTTGAAAAAAAGAAGAAGAAGCAAATAGAGAATACAAAAAAAAAAGTATATATGTGAAAAAGAAGAGAAAAGTTGTGCATATGTTGTATAGAGAGTAACATCCAAGGGGGAGGTACTGATTTTTTAATGACTTTGAAGTTTTTGTAAAAATTCTCAACTAATGTCAAAGGGGGAGATTGTTATCTCTATAAGGTATTTTGTTGTCATTAGTTTAGAAAAAGTCACAAGAATCAGAAGATTCAATTGGTGAAAAGAAGAAAATAAAATATATGAGCAGTCGGTAATGTACACTAAGCAAGGCAGTGAAGTTGGTAAAGCACAAACACTACACTAAGAGCACAAAGTTTATTGAACACCAAGAGCACATACAATACACCGAGTTGACAGTTATCAAGTACTAAAGAGAAAGTTAACTGAGTGAAGATAAGTTACTCTACTGAGTTAATTAATGGATTATAAAGTGACAAGGATGTATTTAATACATTGTTACATTATTAATTATGATTCTACAATGCACAATGATGAGTTTGTTACATGATCAATGATTGAAATAATTCAAAGAGAAGATCCGAGAAGCAGATTAAGCGGTTAATCAAAGATTGCTATTTCCAAGAAAAATACCAAGTACCAAGGTAAAAGTGACATGGTCACCGAGTCATAAAGCAAATCTAACGGTCAAAATATTTTATCAGTGACCTAAGACATAAGATTATGAGGAAATAAATCATATACAAAAAGGATGATTTATAGAGAGTGACAGAGATGACAGAGGATAAAGAGACAAAGTATAGAGAAGGCTATTACTGAAGAACATAAATTAGAGCAGAGAGCACTGAGCTAATATCTTGCTACAACAGAGCAAATCCGAGCAATGTTACAAATTGTGATTGAGGTAACACAATTATTTCAGAGCACATAGAGTCTGATCAACATTTGTAGTTGATGCATTATAGCAGACATTTGTAAATTGTTAATACTATTGAATTGAGAGCTAGAAATCGCAATACTGGGTAGGTCTTAACCGATCTAATTTATGTAAAACCTTTAATAGGGTACACCTCTAAGAGTAGAGATTGTAAAATCCTCTAACCAGGTAGACCTAACAAGTCTTTGTATACTCTTAACTGGGTAAGCTATCAAAAATGGCTAAACTATGTAAGCTCTAACCGAGCACCCTTTATAATTCAATTAGGGAAGGTTATGGGTGTCATCTCCACCGTAGTTTTGTCCTCTAACCAAGGATTTCTGCATAAAAAAAATCATGGAGTTATGAATTCATTTACTTGAATGTTTGCATGTTATGTTTTATGTTTTATTTCAAGTTATTGAATTTGGTAATCAATAAACAGTAGTAATATACATTGTGAGGTATAAAAGTTTTTGCGGTACTGATTCACCCCTCCCCTCTTAGTACCAACTTTCCAGAAGTCATTCCAACATGGTCTCCCATGGACAAATAAGGATTCCTTGACACTAATGGATACCTTAATCCCCATCTCTTCAAAAATCAAAGAACCCATCACATCTTCAATCCTCAAAAAAATAAAACTATTGTCAAAGGCCATAATAAGAGAATCACATGAATCAGGAAAAGAACAAAGAAATATATGATACTTCTCCTCATCATGCATGTTGACGAAAATGGATGCCAACTTTTTTAGCAACATATTGAATCCTTCTAGGTGGTCTGTAATTTATCAACCCTCCTCCACTCTCAAGGAGAATAGCCTCTTCCTCAATAAAATCTTATTTACTAAATATTTCTCTTGATACATCTCACCAAACTTCTTCCATATAATATTTGTAGAGGACTCTTAACGGACATTGAATAAAATAGTGTCTACAAGGAACAATCTAATTATAGCCTTGGTTTTACTTTCATGTCCTGCCAAAGGACCCTAAGTAGTATAGGGAGATACATGCACACCAAACTTTTTTACAATAAACATATGCATCATTGACATCATAAGTGCACTAATATGATATACAAAGAAACAATAAGCCAACAACACACATAAAGTAAGCAAGAATTAAACCACCTAATCATCTCAAGGTCATTCAAGGATGCATATCATATCATCCCCAAGGGTTCCATGACAAAAAATTCTACTCATCTCAATGCCCGATATTGTGTGAGTAATTGATTGATCAATCATGTACCTCACAAATCGCTACCAATCCCTTAGGATGTGATTGTCACAAAGGAAGGGTAGGTAACTACCAGGAACAGGTTCACAAGGTTCACTCTACAAAGGTATGATACAAAACTACACTAAACGAGACTGTATAGTGAATGCGAGTATACCAAAATTATCGCAAGGATAAAGGGTATCCATAACATAATCTCTTTTTGCATAGAATAATTAAAACATCAAACTATCATAAATGCATAGTTTTGTAGTCATAAATGTGCAGTAGAAGAGCACAAATGCGCAAGAGTAGAGAAAATTTTCATATGAATATCTACTCATATGCTCAAGACAAACAAACATATGAGTAGGTATGCAAAAAAATGCACAAGAGATTTGAATCAATGCACAAAAATTAAGGTTATATGCGCAAGAGCATGGTAAACTTGAGAAACTTAAGGTTTTAGGGATTTTAACTCCTTTGTCTTATCTTTGACAGATCATTTATTATTTTGGGAGGAGTTAGAGGTATCCAAGAAGGCATATATATATATATATATATATAAACAATATAACATAAAAGCATATATCTATGCTATTCAATGTAAATCCAAATGTAAGATACAAGATTACATGGAAACTTCATCATGGAACCATCAAATCTTTAAATATGAATACACACATACCATAACAACAAGATATTCCAATTACATAATTTCATGGACACGAATCTATGATATTAGAGTGAGAACTGAATCAAATATACGAATATGAAAGGATATAATATCATGATTTTCCAAGTCTAGAAGGTGTGCAAATACATTATGGGATCACTCGTCAGCTTTACACCAGTCCCCACTAGTGATTGGTCGTGCTACCTGACCATGAGGAACCGTTAGGCCCTCTCCCATCATGCTCATTGAGATAACCACATGGCCCAAACAAACAAGGCTATCAATAGGATATAGCCATATGTAATTCCATATCATCTATGCATAACTATAAGAAGTATGATCATACAAAACCAGGACTCCATACCTGCAAGCATATCCACATTATCATGCCATAAGCATGAATAGAAAAACTACAAAAGATGGTACTGACCAAGTCAACAAGAATGATACAACAACCAAGGATAAGGTGGAAATACACCAATACTTCCAGTTAATAGCAATACAAGGGTCACCATCTCAATTGAACAATGTAGGTGGGTACAAAGTTCATAATTGGGAGTTTCAAATAACCTTGGACTAGTCAATCCCTAGCCCTCATTAGAATTCATTTGGGATCAATAAATCCCTAGCCCTCTCAAATTAATTCTATCTATTATTTATTTTAATTCCCTTTCCCTTTTCATGTTATCACTTGATTAAGAACTCGTCGATGGGTTACTCCGAGGCCCCTTTGTGCCTTGGTCCCCACATTGAGAGTCACTCCCAATAACAACTCAACATTTACCCAAGTAAACTCGTGATACACAATGAGATAATTCACTTCCATACAAGAATGGTGGATTTCCAACATATCCCTCGACATTATTGCAACTGTCACAACCATGCGGGGTAATCCAATTATTCTCACGTGAACACCACAAATACTAATCCACATTTACAAATGTGCTCAAGCACATACATGACCTAATCAAAAGGGTGAGACTCACACTCAAGGCATTTAGGGGCTTTCCATTTCCCTCACAAATGCTATAACAATAAAATACACAAAAGAATTAACCCCTCTCCCACCTCTGAAAGTGCACCAAGCCTCAAGACTAAGATTTAAGCATCTCAAGCCCAAAATTCGTCAAATTTAAACTTTATAATATCAAGAAAATGAGAAAAATCATTTGTACTCATGCAAATCACACACAAAAAATGCATTCTTTTCAACTAAAATCTCAAACATGAAAGCTCCAACCATGATCATAAGCAAAAACCCTCATTTTAGAGAAATACAATTAATTTGGGCATGAAATCAAAATTTTCTTCCTCAAGAATGAAATTTCATTCATAAGACTAATAAATCCAACCATCAAGAGCATTTAAAGCAATCAAAATGGATTTTAAACAAGAGTGGAGAAGAATTTCAAAATATACCTTGCAAACATAAGAAAAAACACCAAAACACTTGCCAAATGAGAAGTCCACCACCAAATCAAATGAAAGTTTGAGGGAAGGTAGAAATAGATCCAAGGAATTGAATGATCAAATTCACATAAAACTATTCCTCCAACAATTTTCCCAACAAGCCCAAATTAGAATTTCACCAACAGTTTGAGAAAAAAACCCCAACTTTCTTCAAAAACCAAGTTGTCAAAATAAGGTAAAAAGTCACATTTTAATGATCCTTAAAAATAACTTAAAACCTATTTTAAAATTTAGATCCATGATATTTATAAAATTTCAGCAATCAAAAATAAATTGCAAAAACCCTCAATTTAAAATATCAAAATCTCAATACAATTAAAACCCTTTAAAACTAGCCGACAATGACATTTACGCCGAAAGTCACAAACCAATTGCACTGAACGACATGACATACACGCAAGGGAAGAAAAATAAAATAAAAAAGGAGACACAACATACCATACATCCAAATCATCCATACCAAAATATCCAAAAATTGTCATGCGACAATCGACGAGTCTTCATACATATCAGTGAAATTGTCGTCCAAAATCTGAAATGATACTTTTGGTTGAATGCAGTTGGCCACATGACTACCTCCAAATCTAAAAATCTTCATGGTTATATCCATCTTAGGAACACTTATAACCACCAATGCAAATGAATTCTATTCCTAGTACGTGTCCACAATAGTACGATAACCAAAGCACATATATATACTATATCAAATGGTAGCAAGCAATGAAGAGGGAATTGAGACATCGTGTGGGCCTCATGAGTGAATAACATAGAGTCCTCCCTATTAATACAAATACATAATATAAAATATTCAAGAAACAACATCATAGGCATAATTGTAACTGAAACATTAGTAATTTGTAAACAGGTAAGTATCCATCATCATATATCATAAGGAAACATATACACTAATATTATAACATAAACATGTCCATCACATGATATAATTGATGAACTATAACTAATTGAATGTTTGAAGATGATAAGTTGATGATCACCGAGCTGCAAAAGTGAATGCAAGACATTAAATCAGTTAATGTATTGTATTGCCATTGATGTCAACTTGATATGGTTTGATTATTCATACACATATTTTCATAACCTTGAAGAGCTGAAGAGACAAAATTTATGTTGTCAGTAAAATATAAAAAGTCTGTATACACCGAGTGACAGTGAACACCGAGCAGTTCACAGTGTAGACCGAGCAGTTCATAGTGTATACCGAGCACCGCAGTAACTGAAGTTAATGATTGAGCGTAACTGAAGATGATGACTGAGCTTAATTGAAGTTAAAGAACAACAAAACTGCTAAGCTGGCAGAGCTACAATTTAGAATTGACTGATTTATTGGTTTATTTCCAATGATCAGTTAAACTAAAGCAAGGAAGAAGATTTAAAGCATGTTTTATTCACAGTTATCAAGGATAAAATTACAGAATAAAACTAAAGGAGAGCTTTACGGGATAAAGCAATGCATGGCGAGTTTTATGGATCAAGAAGAGATCTATGAAAAAAACAAGGAGATTGAGCGCCTAATCATGTCTATATAAAGAGACAAGGAATTCATTATGAAATAGAGGAATACTGAATATATTTTGTTTGAAGATTGAATTCTTCATGCAGATCGGATCATACAGGATTATAGAACAGAGCCAAGGAATTCTGCAAACACCAAGCAAAAGAGGACAAAGCATTCACCGAGTAGAAGAAAGAAAGAAAGCAAAGGAACTGAAGTGTATATTGATCAAAGAGGTATTATTGAACTATCAATAGATCTGAATATTTGCAAATCAAAGTTGTATTTTGAACAGATCATTTACTGTATCAGTTTAACCATTGATTCAGAAAATCTCTTAACCGAGTGGGATTTAACAGTCCTTATTGTATTGAGATACTCAAGAGTATCAAAAGGTTTTCTTGTTGACAACATATTGAGTGCTAGGTAAAAAGACAAACTGTTGGTTTTACATCCTCTAACAAGGTTGCACTTAATAGTGTGTATTGTAACCTTTAACAGGGTTGGCTCTTCATCGAGCTCACTTCAGAAGAGTGAAAATATTTTGGGTTACCGCTCCCAGGTGATTTTTCCCATATTGGGTTTCCACGTTAAAATGTATGTGTTAAATGTGTATATATTTCATTACATTGATATTTTTTTATACGAAATTGGATTGGTTGGTTAACTCTAGGATTATTCACTACTACTCGGTAAAGTCTAGAAAAGAGAAACAATATATCTTACCGAACAGTTTATATTTGTTAAGATTACTTGTGGCACACATCTTGATGAAATTAGGACAGTAAGATAACTGAAGGTATTATATAATTTGAGATATAATTTTTTGGTTGGATCTTTTGGGATTATTTTTAAGGCCACTGATTCACCCCCCCTTCTCAATTATTCTAACAATTGGTATCAGGAATTGTTTTATTTTACCAACAACATAAACTTTGTCTCTTTAGATCTTCAAGGTTATGATAATATGTGTATGAATAATCAAACCATATCAAGTTGACATCAATGAAAATACAATATATTAACTAATTTAATGCCTTGCATTCACTTTTACATCTCGGTGATCATCAACTTATAATCAATTGTTGATTGTGCCAGAACACTGATGATTGAAAAAGGCATCACACAAACATTCTTGAGATAAGTTGTAAGTACTGCTGTCTATACACTGAATCAAGTTCAATTGAAGAAAGACACAAATAAGACACCTTATGAGCTATGATATGGATACACACCAAATGTGAGTTACTTTAAAATTTTTGGAAGTCAATCTTATATACTGAAAGATGATAGAAATGGAAAACTTGACTCTAAAAGTGATGAAGGAATATTTCTAGGATATTCTACTAAAATAAAAGCTTATAAATGTCTGAACAAACTTTCTAACAAAATCATTGAGAGTGCAAATGTCAAAGTGGATGAATTTGCTGAGAAAAATGATGAGGAAAGCAGAAAGGAACCTAAAGATTACAACAGATTTTTCTACATTGAAGAACTTGACACCTTGCCCGAGCGATAGAATAATGCAACCAAGCAATAGGCTGCACACACCGAGAATCGCAAAAATTATCACAATCCTGAACCGAGTGATGAAGATCAAAATGAAGAACAAAGATCTGAACCTGTACTTGCTAAATATGTCAAAAGACACCATCCACAGGACCAAATCATTGCGAACAAAAGAGAAGGAATAAGAACAAGAAGTAAGTCACTTAATAATAGATGTTTGATTTGTGATTTTGAGCCTAAATATGTTAATGTTGCACTTGAAAATGAAGAATGGGTCAGTGCAATGAATGAAGAGATTGAACAGATTAAGAAGAATAAAACATGGACATTAGTACCTAGACCGAGTGACAAAAATGTCATTGGCACCAAATGAATTTTCAGTAACAAACTTAATGAGAATGGAGAAGTCACAAGGAACAAAGCAAGATTGGTATGCAAAGGGTATGCACAAGAAGAAGGTAATGAATATGGAGAAACCTTTGCACCCGTTGCTAGACTAGGAGTAAGAATTCTACTTGATTATGCTACTTTTAAAGGATTCAAAGTATACCAAATGGATGTTAAATCTACATTTCTGAATGGAATACTAGAAGAGGAGGTATACATTGAACAACCTAAAGGGTTTATTGATCCTAACAAAAGGAACATGGTTTGTAAACTACACAAATCCTTGTATGGATTGAAACAAGCACCAAGAGCATAGTATGAAAGACTTCACTCTTATCTCATTAGTATTGGATTTGTTAGAACAAGTGACAATAATAATCTGTGTTTGAAAGGAGATACTGATGATAAGATTTTGATAGTTGAGATATTTGTTGATGATATCATATTTGGAGGTAATGATATACTATGCAAGTCATTTTCTGATGGAATGAGCAAAGAATCTGAAATGTCAATGTTTGGAGAGATCAAATTTTTTCTTCGACTGCAGATTCTAGAACAGGCTGAAGGCATCTACATCACACAATCAAAATACAACAAATAAATTCTGAATATATTCAAGATGGAGGACTCAAAACCAGTTGGAACACCTATGGAAACCAGATGCAAATTGAAAAAGGAAGACAAGATAACCAAGGTAAATCAGACCTTATATAGATCTATGATTGGTAAACTAATGTATGTTGTACACACTAGACCTGATATAGCACATGCAGTTGTATAGCTGCAAGATTCTCTGCTAACCCTAAGGAATCACACATGATTGTTGTTAAAAGAATTTTGAGATATCTAAAAAATATCAAAGATTATGGTTTGTGGTACAATAAAGAAGGCAAATTTAAGCTTTAAGTTTATACTGACGCTGATTGGGATGGAAACATAGATGATATAAAGATCACTACAGGAGGAGCATTCTTTATGGGTGACAGACTTGTCACATGGATAAGTAAAAAGCAAGGATGCATATCTCAATCAACTGCAGAAGCCGAATTTGTAGTTGTTGCCACAAATTTCTCTAACATTGCATGGATCAAACACATACTGAAAGGTATGAATGAGGAAATTCTTGACCCGGTAATTATCTATTGTGATAATACAAGTGCGATAAACATTTCAAAGAACCCTATCATGCATGCTAAGACAAAGCACGTAGCTATTAAGTATCATTACTTAAGGGAACAAGTACAAGATAAACATGTGATATTGGAATATGTATAATCCAAAGAACAACTAGCAGACATGTTCCCAAAACCATTTCCCAAAGTTACATTTGGATACCTGAGGAATAGACAAGGGTTTCAACCCTTGTCTACTGGTCACTAAGCCGACTTGGAGGTTGCATCATCCTACACATTATCAAAATACTAATCATGTTTATGAAAGCTGATATATGGACTACAATGATATATCAATACATTGAAGGTACTTATCTGAACCACACACCAGAGAAATTTTTGGCTACTACAGAGTTGTATATTTTTTTTTGGCATTGCTGTCAAAGGGAGAGAAATATTCAATGAAATAACCATCCATCAAAGGGAAAATTTGAGAGAGTTAACACTGCATATCTATCCAGAAAAGGGAGAAGAGATTCTATAAGAAAAGGAAAGGCATGATCAGAAGACAAAATTTCTACACCTATCCATTGAAAGGGAATGAAGAAAGGGAGAGCACATAGCAGAATCAAATCTAAGCTAGAAGAGCTTACCGAGATTCAGATATTTGAATTGGTTATAGAATAATAAGTTTGGTATGCTATGACATATTTCATAGTATGTTGCCATCAATGCCAAAGGGAGAGATTGATGAACTATAACTGATTGAATATTTGAAGATGATAAGTTGATGATCACCGAGCTGCAAAAGTGAATGCAAGACATTAAATTAGTTAATGTATTGTATTGTCATTGATTTCAATTTTATATGGTTTGATTATTCATACACATATTATCATAACCTTGAAGATCTGAAGAGACAAAGTTTATGTTGTCAGTAAAATATAAAAAGTCTGTATACACCGAGTGACAGTGAACACCAAGCAGTTCACAGTATAAACCGAGCAAGTGAACACCAAATAGTTCACAGTGTATACCAAGCACTGCAGTAACTGAAGTTAATGATTGAGCGTAACTGAAGATGATGACCAAGCTTAACTGAAGTTAAAGAATGAAAAAACTGCTTAGCTAGCAGAGCTACAATTTAGGATTGACTGATTGATTGCTTTATTTCCAACGATTAGTTAAACTAAAGCAAGGAAGAAGATTTAAAGCATGTTTTATTCATAGTTATCAAGGAGAAATTTATGAAATAAAATTAAAGGAGAGCTTTATGGGATAAAGAAACACATGAAAAGTTTTACAGATCAAGAAGAGATCTACGACAAAAACAAGGAGATTGAGCGGCTAATCATGTCTAAATAAAGAGACAAGGAATTCATTATCAAATAGAGGAATGCTAAATATATTTTGTGTGAAGATTGAATTCTTCATGCAGATATGATCATACAGGTTGAAGAACAAAGCCAAGGAATTTTGTAGACACCGAGCAACGGAGGACAAAGCATTCACCGAGCAGAAGAAAGAAAGAAAGCAAAGGAACTAAAGTGTATATTGATCAAAGAGGTATTATTGAACTAACAATAGATCTGAATATTGACAAATCAAAGTTGTATTTTGAACAGATCATTTACTATATCAGTTTTACCATTGATTCAAAAAATCTCTTAACTACGTGGGATTTAACAGTCCTTATTGTATTGAGATACTCAAGAGTATCAAAAGGTTTTCTTGTTGACAACATAGTGAGTGCTAGGTCAAAAGATAAATTGTTGGTTTTACATCCTCTAACAAGGTCACACTTAACATTGTGTATTGTAACCTTTAATAGGGTTGGCTCTTCACCGAGCTCACTTCTGAAGAGTGAAAATATTTTGGGTTACTGGTCCCAGGCGATTTTTCCCATATTGGGTTTCCACGTTAAAATCTATGTGTCAAATGTGTATAGGTTTCATTAGATTGATATTTTGTTTTACACATCATTGAAACTGGATTGGTCGGTTAACTCTAAGATTATTTACTGCTACTTGATAAAGTCTAGAAAAGATAAACAATATATCTTACCGAACAGTTTATATTTGTTAAGATTACTTGTTGCACACATCTTGATGAAACTAGGATTGTAAGATAACTGAAGGTATTATATTTGAGATATAAGTTTTTGGTTGGATCTTTTGGGATTATTTTTAAGGCCATTGATTCAGCCCCCCCTCTCAGTTATTCTGACAATAATGACAATAGCATTTAATCCCTGACTATAAAAATATCATTAATCCCATAAAGAATAATTCACATTAAACCAAGGAGTCCATAAACGTAACACAAAAGATAGTACACTGAATCATAGCAATCCCAAGAACATTGTAAATTTCAAAGTCAAAAACATCATTTATAAAGATATGAATGCTTCCATACATCATCATATAAAATCATGGCATATATTGGAATACACATAATGAATATATTATCACTAAATAAATACAATTCAAACAAAGAAATACAATTGTAGTCATCCTACATAAAATGTCACCACCAAAGAATAGCCTAAATGCGGTCACATGTTAAGCATATACTGGCTCCAAATTAAATAATAACAAATATCAAGCTAATACATTTTAATAATCCATAACATAAAAATGATATCAAAAGATCAAGGTTTGACATAATCAAACAACATATATCCATCCAACCTGTAATTCACACATAGAATTACATGAAACAATGATAACACCCAAAACTAGATTAGGTGAAACAAGGATCTACACCTAGAAGATCAAAAACCAGAAAGAAAATGGGGAAGGAAATACATCTATAGTCTATAATAACATATTTAGTAGCCATATCTATATATCTTTAGGCCTTATGATAGTCTTAGATCAATATCCTTCCATAGATATCAATCTACTAGCAGATCCTCTATCTTGAACTTGCACATTTAAAAATTATTTCTACAAAATTCTTCCACCTATATTCTCCTTAATGAAGTTTCCATATAATTTTTTTTGCAACAATATTACAAAGTATCTTCTACACAAGCTCCCACTCAAATCTTAATTATTTCAAAAAAGCCAACAACACACAACTAAACCAAAGGTGAGCAAGTTCTAATACCACTTGTAAGGGAGTTAAGTAGAGGAAAAACTTCCTATACTAATATTAAGGAGACGATAATGTAAAAAAATTCTTGAATCATTATAAAAATTATAGAAACTTAATAGAATTACTATAAAATTACATGCATACCACAAATATAATGATTTACGTGGTGAAAACCTTTTCGAGAGAAAAAAAACCCACACTCTAAAAATCGTCCAATAAATTATTTAGAAATCAATAACAAAATACAATATAGTTGTAGAGAAATATTTACTTAGGAGTATCATGAACCAGATATCCATAGAAAACTGAAAAAGTTATAAGACTCTTACACACACCGTCCATCTCATGCACCTAATAAATAAGATATATAATACAAGAAACTATCAAATAGTTTTACAAAACCCTGGGCTAAAAAATACATAAAAAATGGTGCCCATATTATCTCCAATCAAAGATTCCCTATGATGTTTCAAAACACACACAAACATGTGTAAATCCATGTTGTCAACACATTTTGACATTTCCTATGTCACGACACCAAACTTCTAGAGGCCATAACTTTCAAATCGGGTGTCCAATTGACAAATTGTTTGATGATTTAGAAAGATTACAATGTATTGTATCTCTTTGTAATGCACTATGCCAATTTTCCATATTTTAGCCCATTTTAGTGTCTATAAAGCCTCCAAAATTGCATTTGTGATATTTTTTGGTGATTTCCAAGGATGCAAACTTTAATATCTCCAAAACTGGACATGATCTTGCAACAAAAATTTATCACCATGATTATCTAACCTAGATCCATAAAATGTGAATGTGATTGGTACATAGTGGGTGTTTTAGAAAAGGCTAAATGAAGATGGAGAAGGTACAAGGAACAAGGCAAAACTGGTATATAAAGGCTATACACAAGTTGAAGGTATAGACATTGTAAGATGAAAAAGTTTGGTTAAGGGGGGGGTTTGAATTGTTAATTGTTATTTGTGTTGATTTCCTTAACCCTACTTTACACTTAATTGAATTTGATTGATTGTATATTGAAATTGTGATTGTGATTAAGGGAAGATAAGATGCTCCTTTCTTTCAACCTCAAATACACAAATAGGAGATCCAATTTTGATCAACCCTAAAGGGTTAATACACAAATGAATCCACTATTTGGAAAGAGACCAAGAAAGGGGATCTTAAATTCTGTAAATTGATTGATTAATATGATTAATGACAGTAATTGAAAAGAATAGGAGAAAGTACCAACCTTATAAAATGGCAGATCAAAGATTGTTGTTTTCTGAGATCTGTAGATTGTTTCTGGAGATGCTGACAGTTGATACCGAACCAGAACACGGAGACGGAAAAAATCCAAAAATCTTTTTCCGTTCTGATGTCATCTTATGAAAAAGGTCGACCCTGTACCACTTTTTCCAACTTGATCTGCTCAACTCTAAAAGTGTCCTTGTTCGCACAGTCCGACAGAAATCTGAAAAGGGTATCCAGATCTGGCCTCAGATCTACAGTCCTGAACTCGTACCTACAAGAAAAATGTTTGTTTGTTGGGGGAAAGGGGTTTGCCTTGGTCAAACCCTGGTTTTGGAATTAACCTTAATATATGTAATTGAAAATTGCATAAAGAATAACAAAGCAAAACTCAAATTCACCTT
>MU227798.1:2157749-2172838 GCA_018584345.1 Thuja plicata
CTTTTATATGAAACTAGGGCACAATCTTCTAAGGAGGCCTACATAGGATAATTAAATCATCATTTAAGCCTTTACCCCTAGGAGAGGACCTATATTAAATATAATTTAGGAATCAACTGATTCGAAACCCGAAACAGTCGACCCGAAAGTGGGAATAGACTTTTTGTGAAGACCGACATCCCAGAAACCAAAAGTTCCCAAGATTTGGACCCTGGGACAGGGTCAAGGTTGGCCCTGTCCTAGGATAGGGCCGTGGTCGACCCTATCCTAGGGTAGGGCCAAGGTTGACCCTGTCCCCAGATCCCAGGATCATAGGTCAAAGGCCCAGAATACAGAATTTAGGTAAGGAAATGGAGGTTAGAAAGGCAGGTCAGGGGGGAAGCCATGTCAAGATCAGGAACCCATTCAGAGGCGCTTGTCATGACCCCAAACCACTCACTCAGAAGGCTAAACCAGTCTCCTATGGAAGTGCTTCCATTTTTCAACTATACAGACATGGAGGAGATATTTGCTCTAGTAGCTAGGATGGAAGCAATAAGGATATTTATTGTATTTTTGTTCATATAAGAACTTTAAGGTGTATCAGATGGATGTCAATTCTGTATTTTTCAATGGAGAACTAGAAGAAGAAGTCTACATTGATAAATCATTGGATTTTTGTTGTTAGATGATCTGAATATGGTATGCAGACTCAAGAAGGCACTTTATGGACTCAAACAAGCTCCCAAAGCTTGGTATGCAAGGTTGGAAAAGTACTTGTTGTAATGAAGATTCAAGAAAGGTATTGCAGACAATAATCTTTATTTAAAAGTTGAAGGTTATAAATTATTGACACTAGTTGTATATGTTGATGATAGTCTATTTGGTGGTCATGATGATGTTTGAATTTTTTTTTACTGAAGAATGTAGAAGGAATTGGAGATGTCTATGATTGGTGAGTTGTCTTTCTTTCTTGATGTTCAAGTTTCTCAAATGAAAGATATTATTTTTCATTTCTCAAATAAAGTATACCAAGGAAATATTGAAAAATATTGGCATTAAGAATCGTAAACCAATTCGAATATCCACGACTATTGGTTTTCATTCAGAAATGATGATAAATCTCTAAAATTTGATCAAAATATTTATACATATATGATAGGTGGATTGTTGTACTTGATTGTTTCAAGGCCAGATATCACACAGTTTGTTTGATTACAAGATATGAAGATAATCTTAAGCAATCTCATTATAAGGTAGTGAAGAGGATATTTAGATTTTTGAAAGAAACTTTGGATTTTGGATTGTGGTATAAAATAAATATTGGTCTCAGTTTGAAAGCCTATAGTAATGTTAATTGGGCTATATGTTCTAATGACGAAAGAAGTATAAGTGGCAGTGCATTTTTCTTTGGAGACAAATTGGTCTATTGGTTTATAAAGAAGTAGGATATAATGTCATTGTGTATAGTAGAGGTAGAATACACTAGAACAACATCTTGCTGCACCCAAGTGACTTGAATGAAGTAAACTCTATGAGATATCAAGGTGGTGTATGTTGAATAAATTATGATTATCTATGATAACACTAGTGCTATTAAATTTCAAAGAATCTAGTGATGCTTTCAAGGACTAAGCACGTTTATTTGTGATATCACTTCTTAAGGGATAATTTTTAGATAAGGAAGTCAAACTAGAGTATGTACCAACAAAGGATTATATTGAAAATATTTTCACGAAGCCATTTTCAAAGGATACTTTTGAGTATCTCTAATAGAAATTGGGGGTTATTTCCCCACCTTCAAACTAGATTCATAAGAGTCATACATCTTTCTAGGGGGAGACTTGATGTCTATATTTTTTTTCTCTTGGATCAATGTGGTTATTGCTCTTAGGGGGAGCAGTGAAAGTGGCGATTTCCTAGTTGTAGGAAAAATGTTGTAGAGGTAAGACATCCCTGATAGGGTGAGTATTGTACTTATTAGCAATGTCACCTAAAGGGGGAGATATATTTGGATAAGAGGTTAGATTATTTTAGTGTTGCACCCTTTATCCTTGATGTCAAAGGAGGAGATAAATATAGTAAAAAGAAAGAAAAAGTTCATAAGAGAGTTGCACAAGTGTTTCCATCAATGACAAAGGGGGAGATTATTGGTAGTTGTTTTGTGTTGTCATTGATGTCAAAATTTTTGACATTGATGACTGGGGAAGAGTTTAGTTGTGCTTCTCATTGGTTTTTCCACCAATGACAAATGGGGAGATCATTTGGACACAACTGCATTATGAGGCAATTTGTTTTACATGTACGACCATATTCTGGGCATGTTTTTCGAGGCGGGGGAAAAAATTCAATTTTTTTTCTTAGTACATCCGCCAATTTTGGCCAAAATTTGGCAGTCGTACCATATTTAGCGGCATTGCCAGATTTAGTCAAGCTTCACCAACTTTAGCTGAGATTTCTTGGGAATCTTCTTGTTTTGGAGCAGTCTTCTTTTTTTTGCTCGTAACTTAAGCATACGGTATCATTGTTGGGCAAATGAGATATCATCAGAAAGCTAGTTTTGAGGCTAATTTGATTTTGTACGTTTGGTTTTCTGATTTTTTTGTTTTACAGGGTTTTTTTTCTAGTCAAAGTCATGGTTCCTTTTTGCACTCTGGGAGCTATATGTTGCTCATTTGTGCTTCATTTTCCGACTTCTGCATATCGTTGAATAGATGGTTCTGTGCTCTTTCTTTTGGTATGGGTCTCATTTCTAGAATTTTCTCCAGATATATTTTATTAATTATTTTGCTTTTTTGCAATATGATGGATATCTTGGATGTTTCAAGTCCTGGGATCGTTTTCCTTGCATGTGATGACTCTTTTTTAGCTATAACTCGTGTTCTTACAAATTTTTGTCATTCTTGAGCATTGTAGACATCTATTTTTGTAGCATTTCTTTTTTGCAAACACACTAAGATAAAGTGTCATTTGTTGCATGCTTGGCATCTTGTACATTTTGTGCCTATTTGTACTCGCACTACATTATAAAGTGTCATGGGGGGTGGGGGGGGGGNTTTTGTGCCTATTTGTACTCGCACTACATTATAAAGTGTCATGGGGGGTGGGGGGGGGAGTTTGATCTACCTTTGTCAAGTGATTTTTCCTTCTGTGACATTAGCCTCATGATGTGTGTCAAGAGTGATCCTTCCATGACACCATCCTTTATATGTGTTTGTACTTTCTTCTGCACTTTCTATGTTCCTGGTTCTTCAACATGCAGTTGTTCTTGGCAGTTTGTTTTAGTGTACCTGTCATGGCTCTCTGTGCTTAGCATTATGAGGGGTATCTCTTGTTGGTTCTAATGCTTCCTTGGTTTGATGGAGTGAGCTATGTATTCAATATTTGTTCCTATGTACTAGGTGAATGCAGTGGCTGGGTACCTACTCATTTCAGTGAGATGGATCATTTACCATATGGACACTCTTTCATTCCTATTTTGGAGGCATCCTTCCATCTTTTTATCAACTCTTCATACTTTGGTGTTTTTCCATCTGTATCTTCGAGTTCTGATGTTTGCCTTTTTGGTTTCCATCTTGATTCGAGTAGTGTCATTTGAGGCACTCATACAGATTACAGTCTTCGAGCTACTTAATCATGTGCTATTACAGTGGAGGTTCCAACAGTTATTCTTTGACAATGTTCGCATCTTCATGCTTTAGTGGTGTTCTTCATGTTCATCCTTTGTTCCTATGTTCTGGGACATTCTCTAGTTTGGAGGCTTCTTCAGTTCTTCACTAGTCTTCATCTATTTTCGGAGATGGGTTTTTCCCACTCGATTTTCTCCCTTTCTCCTCTTTACAAAGATTTTTTGTACTTGGGTACAAAGATTTTTTGTACTTACAGTTTCCTCTATTTATTGTATGCTTTGGATACAGGTTCAAGGGTTATTTGTAGTTTCAAAAATATTGTTGGAATGCACTCAAATTGAAGATAGAAGCATGTTGTTTGTATACTCTTGTTCATTGTAGATTAATACATACTCAAGCTTCTCTTTGATGGTAATTTTTTGTTTGAAAAAGGTTTCTCCATATACATCTTACACATAATCATAATGGTCAATGTAATGTTGGATTAACAAATAACAAATTTGTATACTCTTTGAAGAGCTAACATTTATAGTAGTTCACCGTGTTTTAACAACAATATGTTCCTATGCATATGATATTATTAGGTGATGGAGATGGTGGTATTTAGCATATGTTTCTCTATTACGTGATTATATTATGTAACATTGCTAACTAGCGCAATCGATTTAATACTAAGAAATAAATCTTCGTTTATTGAATTCTGAGTACCTCACATCTCCATTATATTCACAGTGAGATATTAAATTAAAGATGTAAATAATAATAATATCTTATTTGAAGAATATTAGAATCTTACCTTACTTTGAAAAAAAAAATTCTATCCTCATCACACTTCTTTAACTCATATGCTCTTACTATTAGTTAATATATTCCTATTTACAATGTTCCTTCAACTTTCTAATATATTTAACTTCAAAAATAAAATAAATTAATTTATTAGACTTTTATATATAAAATATTTTTGTTATATTATTTAATTAAACTAGATTACTTACATAGATCTACATAAAAGACACATATTTATTTCGATTTACAAAAGACTTTTAAGCACATTCATTATTTAAAATACTATTATAAAATCATATTTTTAATACTATTTTGTATTTTTGAAAATCAAACATACAGCTCTATACAATGAATAGACGTAAGACTCAATTATTAATATTTTGGACAGCTCGTTTCTGAACTTCTATTCTTTCTATTGTAAATTAACTTTGTTAAATATAAAAACATTATTGCCTCCTTCCATTTACAAAATCCCATTATTTTCAATTTTGGTCCCTTTCAAATTACACAATCACTATAAACTAACAAAAACTACTAGTGGGATGCCTCTTTACACTTTCCTTTCGTGTTAAATTCAAATTGAGTCCACAAACTTGAGCATCCGATCCACCCGGAACATGGTACGGTGGATTCGCTGGTCTTAGTGGAATAGAAACTATACGAGGAATAATACAATGCCAACCCACCATCTTTAAATATCTGGCCATTCGTACATTTACTGAAACAGGATTTCCCAAGTCATTGGATCTTAGCTTCAATTCTTCAAATCTTTTTTTCTTTCATTCATTCTCCGTCAGCCATGGGAGGTAAACTCACAACTGAATTTGTTTTCATTTTTTAAAAATAAACTGGTGTACATATTAGTACACTGGTGTTTCAAGTTATAGGATTTCGACTGGAATGCTTGCTTAGAGAGCGTTCTGTTTTTTAATTTGTGAGTAATTTCTTAGGATTGTCGTTACTTGCTAAAAGTTTCTGAAATAGACCTTGCAACATGTTTAAATTTGGGCTTAATTAGTTTGGACTCATTATCACGAAAAATTTAGAGCCTGTGATATAAATGTTTTACATATACCCGTTCTTTAATATTTCTTTCGAACTGTATTTTGAGTAGTTATAGCATGGTCCCATGCAGCTGCTACCTGCATAATTTTGGAGGCAGAGGTATCTCCATCAGGTTTCTCTTTTGGACCTTGTCTCTATGAACCCACTTGCTTACAAGATTGAGCTGCAATCACTAGTAACCCAACAGACAGTTTGCTCAATAGGTACAATTTTAGTAGACGTTGACAGTTTTCTCTCATACTTACTGTTCTTTAAAGATTGAGTACGGTATTAACAGCGCATATAGATGATTAATGTTACTACCCACTGAACCCAACAGACAGTTTGCTCAAAAGATAATCTCCATTCAGACAACGGTCAATTTGGTCATTAGAAGTTACAGGTAAACTAGAACCGGTTTGCTGATTAAAAGCTTTCATTCATCCTCCTTTAAGTCCGGATTGGCACATACCAGCCCAGTTAGCTGTGTAAGCATAAATAGTGTGGTAAATATGTCCAAGTTGGGCAAGAGCGACAACAGACACAAGATTATGCTTAAAATCTTTTTTTCTGAAATTCCATTCCAATTGGATGACGATGTTATAACAAGACCATAACCTGCCATCAATTTCCCTTGACCTTAATTTGTATTCCACACATATATCTAGTTTCTTAGTTTTCTTTGTAATATCTTTTGAGTATCCTCTCAAAATACTCATTGCCCTTGTCAGAGTGACAAGCGTGGTTGGTAAGGATGGGTTTGCTCTTTTGGGAGCAATCTACATTGAAATCTCACTGACATTTTGAAAGGGTATATCCTCCCAACCAATTATATGTATGTGGGTTCTCCTCCCTTTCCGAGTAAATATGGGGCTTTAGAGGCTTGATGCTTGGGTGTGCCTCTTGTCCTTCCTATGGCAAAAAAGTAAAGCTTGATGTTTGAGTGTGCCTCCTGCCCTTTGTATGTTAAATAAAAGAAAAAATCACTGCCCTTGATGAATTCACTTTCTAGACCTTACAAAAGAAAGTTTTCTTTTTAACTATACTTGTCTTAGTCTTTCTTTTATATATTTGATTGGCAATTTTTGTTTGCCTATATGATTATGTCTAATCTCTGTTGTTAAAGGTCAATTGGATTCCCAGGCATTATGGAATGTTTTATTAAAAGTTTCTTGTGAATAGAAAGGATCCTACTACATTTAAGGTGATTTGGCAATTTGTACTTGGAGAATCGTTTGGTGTGAGGTTTAAAGCTTTCTTGATTGCAGAACAAAGGAAGGATTTGTATGACCTAAAGATAATACTTTTTAAGGAAACACCTTAGGGAAGAGTAAAAGGTTGGAAAAAGTGGGATTTTGGTGTAATGAAGTCTTGCAATAAAGGTTAGTGCGTAAACATTTATAAATACAAAAACAACAAAGTAGTTACCTTCACTATTAATTTGATGCAGTGACTAGTGACTTCAAACTTGGGCTGAAAACCAAACCATTGGTAAAGGTGAGGTCAAGAAGTATCAAATTTATTTTTATTAAATGAAAAAATATAAGATACATCAATAAAAAGAGGGATGGATGAGAATGGAGTTTATTAATGTTGCATGCTAATTTTATATTTTCTTTGATGTCACATAACAAAAAACGACCTCCTATTTTAAAATTTTAATAGTCTAAATGGACTTTAGTAGTCTAACAAGGAGTAGGTGTACACCTATAAGGGAAGTTGTTTTCACATCCTTGTCACACCACTAGGATATTCTATTTTGTACTCAGATCTATTGTTACTGTGATTTGATCTTTGTCCTCGAGGGGATAATTCTTCCTTTGACTTTGAGTGTGAGTGATGAATGTAAGTGCATATGGATTTCTAAATGTATTGCTAGTCTATCTCTTTTCCTGAATTTGGAACTTGCACAAAATCACTCCTATACATCCACCATCCAAAGTAGAGATACAAAGTCTCAAGGGAGACAATTTTGATGTTAGTTAAAGTCATCAATTGTTGATATGTGAACATGTCTAAAATGTCAAAAGAGAAACAATCGCAGTTGAGACACTAAGAAATGTCTATGCCAAAGGGGCAAAGGATGCTAGTCAAAAAATATTCTGGTGTGGTGTAGAATGTACTAGAGGGGTCTAGGGGTAAATGGAAGATTTTCGAAAGGTAGAGAGATGGATACTCAGCCAGGGGGTACCCTAATAAATGAAAAGGGAGTGAAGGATGAATGAGGTGCCCTAAGAAGGTTGTCTAATTGACCTTAGGCATCTAGGGCTAGGGTCAACAAAACATTGTTAACTCTTTTTTGAGCCCACCTTAGTCATGTTGTGGTCAATATAGGGTGTCAATGCACTCACAATAAAAGAGTTGACATCATTCTTATGCATATATATCACTCTCAAGGTGTATACCTTGCCCACAATGTGAAGCAAATTATGCTGAAGCCAAAGATATTAATTTACCTCACTTACAAGTTGATGGTTGAAATGGCTTCATTATATGTAGTTAATGCCTAATGAAGTATAGAGATATCTTGGTGTCATATGAAAATTCATGGGTTTGAAACGTCATATGTTTTTTCATCAAAGTAACTAGTACAAGTGATTCCTTGATTCAAGATCACTGGCACAATCTAATGCATTGAAAGACTAAAATGATCGATCCTACACGAAATTACGATACTACTAGATTGAATACTAATAAGTAGACTTGACACAAGAGCTTTTAAACAAGTGGTTGCAAAAGAATATGAATGTAATAAAATGGACAAAATTGGTCAAACACTATTGAGTTCTAGAGCTGTTTGGAATTTCAGGTTAATTAGAGAGGCTTCAATCCTTCAATAAATCTAAAGCATTCATTACTTGTAAGGAAGTTAGGTGATCTAGCTGTTTCTAATCTCAATATAATCTTAACAATGCCCATTGTTTGAGTTGTGCTTGTTATCTATAGGCTTTCTACGTATCATTTTGAGGGGATGAACTTTTTCCTGTCACATCCTTGATTTTATCCCAAGAATCAATAGCTTACTCATTAACTGAAAATTTATTTTATGTTTGGAGGTTGTTACATCATCCAAGGGTCAATTCCTTAAGATGGAGTTCTATGGTAGGAACATTTGTTTTTACTTGATGAAAACACCATATTTGAAACTGATGCAGGAGCATCCTAGGTGTAAGAGCAATCTTGCATCACCCAAAAATATTTTCTGGTTTCTTTTCAATAAGGGCTATTTTGTGTAGAGCTGCTATTTCTGGAAAGTTACTATATTAAGTAAGTTTTTCGTTTGAGCTCAGAATGTTCTATTTTCTTCCTTGGAGGTTGACTTTGATTGTATCAGCCTGCGAGTAAAGTTTCATTGCTAGATCAAGTCTAGTTTTGTAGATATTGGATATTTTCGGTATTGGCAGCAGGGTACAGAAACTTCGAACTCAGTTTTGAAGGCTTTAGAGGCTCTGAATGGGGTCGAAACCTTGGCTGACTGGAGCTTGCACTAGGCAAACGTTGTAGTGCACTTCGTGGCATTTTCGAAATGGGGTTACGATGGCCCATCAGGTCAACGGTTGATGAGTTATGGTCTATGGAAGTTGCGCTACTTGAACTTGAAAATGTTAAAGTTTCTTCAAAATTTCTTTTTGGGTTCCAAAGTTGTTTGGGCCTACTCTAATATAATAAAAATGAATAATAATATCTTAGGGATGGTCGGCCTCAAACTTTAGGGTTTAATTTCTAGAATCTTCTTGGGCAGTTAAAATTGCCTATATTGAAGGCTCGTAGGGTTGTCTAGGGCAGTTCTGGGTTATGCTTCTGGTGGCTCTAGCTTGCAAAATATTGTAATAAAATGCCCATGTGGCTGTGCATGTTGCATTTCTGAATGTGCATGTTATATTTCAGAATATTGTAATTTCATTTCATTGTGGATAATAGAAAGCCCATTTCCTGTCTTTGCAAATCGTTGTTATTCTCGATTTTGTTGTGTGTTTGTGTTAATAAGGGGAGCACCCTTCATCAAGTGGTATCAGAGCAGGAGTTCCTGAGTGTGTAGGCAGATTGTTGACTGCGAGGCAGTTTGCACCAGGACTGTGGTTGTGGGTTCGCGTGGTAAAAGCCGAAAATGCCTCCACGAACAAATCGTGGCGAGAGAGTTGCAGGTGTGACAAAGAGGGTTTTACAGTCCTCCAGAGACAAGTGCAAGCATTGCAAGAGGAGCTGCGTAGAGGAATGAATATTGCGGTTAGAGATGAAAGTGATGAGGAATTCGAAGAAGAAGGACAAGGTGACCAGGAAGCACCAGAAGCGCCTAGAGATCCTGAACATGATAGGTTTTTGAGGGCCATTTCCAAGATTGGAAAGAGACCCAAGATTGAAGTTCCCATGTTTTCGGGAAATCTTAAACCAGAGGAGCTGATCGACTAGATCAATGATCTAGAAGAATATTTTGAGTATGAAGATGTCGAAGATCCAGATCGGGTCAAATTTGCGAAGGCCAAACTAAAGGGCCATGCAAAAATTCGGCGGCAGGAGATTCAGTTGGAGAGGAATAGAAGAAGAAAGGAGGAAATCAGCAGATGGGATCGAATGGTGGAGAAGTTGAAGAGACAATTCATTCCCGTTGATTACGAGCTTGATCTGCTGAGGAAAATGCAAGGGTTGAAACAAGCAGGAAAATCTGTGCAGGAGTATACAAAAGAGTTCTACTGGGTCCTCATTAGAACAGGTCATGCAGAAGCTGAGAAGGAAAAAGTTGCCCGTTATCTTTATGGATTGCGGCCAAGTATTCAGGATGAGTTGAGTTTGGTTAGAATGACTAGTATTGAAGAGGCATACTAGTTTGCCTTAAGGGTGGAAGAGAAGCTAAACAAGAAGTTTGGAAGCAAGCAAGCTGGAAGAGGCCGTGGTGGAAGATCCAGCGGACGGTCGTATGAAGGCCAAAATGAAGTTCAGAAAAAGAATGATGAGTCAAGTAGTAGTCAGAATCAGAGGGGAAATAATGTCAATCGTTTCTGTGATCAAATAATAGGGATCAGAGAGGAAGAGGAAGAGGGCAAGGACCAGGAAGAGGAGGTTTTCGTGGGACATGTTTCCATTGCGGAGGACACCGAGCCTATGAATGCCCACAATGTCAAGGAAGGACGAATAGGAGGAATGAAGGCCATGCACGAGTTGCACATGCAAATGAAGAAGCTCAGTTGGAACACTCAGATGATGCAGAGAGAGGAGAAACCCTAGTTGTCAGGAGGATCCTGATAAATGAAGAGAAGAGCTCAGATCAAAGGAAGAGCCTATTTCGCACTAGATGCAAGTGTGAGGATAAGTGTTGTGATGTGATTATTGATGGTGGAAGCACTGATAATCTGGTATTAGAAGAAATGGTCACAAAGTTGAAGTTGAAAAGGGGAAAACACCCACGTCCATACAAAATTTCCTGGGTGCAGGATGACCACAAGGTCCTGGTCAATGAGCAATGCTTAGTGAAGTTCAAGATTGGAAGTTACCGAGATGAGGTACTTTGCGATATCATCCCCATGGATGCATGTCATTTGTTGGTGGGAAGGCCTTGGCAGTTCGACAGGCGTGCCATACATGATGGTCATGCTAATACTTATTATTTGACAAAGGATGGAGTCCGACACAAGCTGAAGCCATTGAAGGAAATAGGAGAAAAGGTATGTAGTAATGCCAGAATATGTTTAGTTGATGGAAGAAAGTTCTTAGAAGGTATGAGACATGAGCATATGTGTTTTGCCCTAATTCCAAAAGTGGGTAAAGAAGAAGTAGAAGATGTACCTGCAAAAGTTGCAGACTTGTTGGAGGAGTTTGAGGATATTATTTCTGATAATGTACCTGGTGGATTACCATCAGTGAGAAAGATCAGTCATTAGATGGACTTGATCCCAGGGGCTAGTTTGCCAAACAAGGCAGCCCATAGGATGACTCCAGCAGAGAGTGAGGAATTGAACAAACAAGTGCATGAGTTGCTACAGAATGGATTGATCCGAGAGAGCTTAAGCCCATGTGCTATACCAGTGGTATTAGCACCAAAGAAAAATGGAGAATGGAGGATGTGTACAGATTCTTGGGCTATCAATAAGATCACTATCGAGTACAAATTTCCCTTGCCAAGAATGGATGATATTATGGATTGTTTGAGTGGAGCTAAGTATTTCACAAAGATAGATCTAAAGAGTGGATATCACCAAATCAGGATCAGAGAAGGAGATGAATGGAAGACAATCTTCAAGACAAAGGAGGGCTTGTATGAGTGGTTAGTCATGCCTTTTGGGTTGACCAATGCACCGAGCACATTCATGCGGCTCATGGATGAAGTACTGAAAGAATTTCTGGGTAAGTTTGTTATTGTTTACCTGGATGATATTTTGATTTTCAGTAAGACATTGGAAGAACATATGATGCATATTCGTAAGGTGTTTGAGAGGTTAAGGGAAGAGAAGTTGCTGATTAATCTGAAGAAGTGCAATTTTGTAAAGGAGTTAGTGTATCTGGGATTTGTAGTCTCAATAGAAGGTCTAAAAATGGACCCAGAGAAGGTGCAGGCTATCCTTGAATGGCCTACCCCAAGGAGTGCTACTGAGGTAAGACTTTTCATGGTTTGGCTAGCTTTTACAGAAAGTTTATTCGAAGTTTCAGTAGTATCTGTGGACCCTTGACTGAAACAATGGGAGGGGATAGGAAAGAGTTTAAGTGGACTGTAGGGGTAGATAAGAGTTTTGAATTGTTGAAAAGAAAAGTTACAAAACAACCTGTTTTAGCACTTCCAGATTTTAACAAGGTGTTTCAAGTAGACTGTAATGCTAGTGGCAATGCTATTGGAGCAGTTTTGAGTCAGGAAGGTAAACCCATTGCTTATTTTAGTGAGAAGTTGAATGATGCCAAGATAAAATATTCTATTTATGATTAGGAGTTCTATGCTATAGTTCAGGCATTGAGGAAGTGGAGACATTATCTTTTTCCAAAAGAGTGTTTTATTTACTGATCATCAAGCTTTGCAATATTTGAATAGTCAGGGAAAGTTGAATCAAAGGCATTTGAAATGGGTTGAGTTTTTGCAGAGTTACAATTTTGTTTTGAAATACAGGAGTGGGAAGTCTAATAGGGTTGCAGATGCCCTTAGCAGAAGACTAATTTTGCTGACAGAGATGCAAATTGAGGTTGTTGGGTTCAAGGAACTCAAGAGTTTGTATCCCAAAGATCCACATTTTGGCGGAGCTTGGAAAGCTTGTAGAGAACCTGTTACTCTGGATAGAACCAAATGGTTGGATTTCATAATCCAAGATGATATGTTGTTTAGAGGTAGTCAATTGTGCATTCCAAAGAGCTCCATGAGGGAGAATCTAATCAAAGAAAAGCATAGTGGAGGACTGGCTGGACATTTTGGGCGAGATAAAACCATTTCTCTGGTTAGTGAGAATTATTATTGGCCACAGTTGCAGCAGGATGTTAAGAAATTTGTACAAGGTTGCAGAGTATGTGAGATGGCAAAAGGAGTGAAGCAGAATATAGGGTTATATTAGCCATTACCTGTACCAAAGAAGCCATGGGAGGATATTAGTATGGACTTTGTTGTTGGCCTACCAAGAACTCAGAGAGGGCATGATTCCATCTTTGTAGTGGTGGATAGGTTTTAAAAAATGACACATTTCATTCCTTGCAAGAAGACTAATGATGCTGTTCATGTAGCAGAATTGTTTTTCAGGGAGGTGGTAAGACTACATGGATTACCAAAGAGCATTGTTTCAGATCGAGACACCAAGTTTGTTGGGTACTTTTGGAGAACCTTGTGGAAAAAGGTGAAGACAGATTTGAAGTTCAACTCACACCATCCACAAACTGATGGACAGACAGTTGTGATTAGGAGTTTGGGAAACCTGTTAAGATGCTTGGTTGGAGATAAACCAAAGGGATGGGATTTGGTTTTACCACAAGCGGAATTTGCATATAATAATTTTGCCAATAGGAGCACTGGTAAATCACCATTCCATATAGTGTATGGAAGTAGTCCCAGAAATGCATCAGAATTAAGAAAGTTGGACAAAGGAGAGACAAGTAGCGCTGAAGT
Organism: Thuja plicata; assembly: GCA_018584345.1. NCBI lineage: Eukaryota > Viridiplantae > Streptophyta > Pinopsida > Cupressales > Cupressaceae > Thuja > Thuja plicata. The sequence goes on from MU227798.1 coordinate 2,171,259, forward strand.
TGAAGACTTTGTAGAGCACTTGAAGAATTTGCATGAGGAGGTGAGGCAATATATTAATAAAATGAATACATAATACAAGGCTAAGGCAGACAAGAAAATGAGGCATAAGGAATTCCAGGTGGGAGATAAAGTCATGGTTCATTTGAGAAAGGAGAGATTTCTAGTAGGAACATATAATAAGTTGAAGATGAAGAAGTTTGGACCATGCAAAATAATGAAGAAGCATGATTCAGGAAATGCTTATGAAGTAGAGTTGCCCAGTGAACTCAATATTTCACTAGTATTTAACATTTCAGATTTGACAGAATATCATGAGGGAGGTGTTGAGGATCAGATCACAGAAGCACAGTGGAATATTCCAACAACTACTTCAGCTACAAAGGAGATTGAAGACATTTTGGATAGTTGTGTTGGCAAAAGCGCAAGGAACATGACATATGAAGAATATTTGGTCAAATGGAAAGGACGACCTGTAGAAGATTCATCATGGCTATCAAGGGAGGAGGTTAACCGTCTTGGTTTTCCTTTGACCACCTGAGGTTCGTGACAGGGTCACTTCTCAAATTACCTTGGGTGTCTGATGCAGGAGCATCCTGGGTGTAAGAGCAATCTTGTATCACCCAAAAATATTTTCTGGTTTCTTTTCAATAAGGGCTATTTTGTGTAGAGCTGCTATTTCTGGAAAGTTACTATTTTTAGTAAGTTTTTCATTTGAGCTCAGAATGTTCTATTTTCTTTCCTGGAGGTTCACTTTGATTGTATCAGCCTGCCAGTAAAGTTTCATTGCCAGATCAAGTCTAGTTTTGTAGATATTGGTATTGGTGACAGGGTACAGAAACTTCGAACTCAGTTTTGAACGCTTTAGAGACTTCGAATGGGGTTACGACAGCCCATTGGGTCAACGGTTGATGAGTTATGGTCTCCGGAAGTTGCGCTACTTGAACTTGAAAATGTTAAAGTTTCTTCAAAATTTCTTTTTGGGTTCCGAAGTTGTTTGGGCCTACTCTAATGTAATAAAAATGAATAATAATATCTTAGGGAAGGTCGGCCTCAAACTTTAGGGTTTAATTTCTAGAATCTTCTTGGGCGGTTAAAATTGCCTATATATTGAAGGCCCGTAGGGTTGTCTAGGGAAGTTTTGGGTTATGCATCTGTTGGCTCTGGCTTGCAGAATATTGTAATAAAATGCCCATGTGGCTGTGCATGTTGCTTTTCTGAATGTGCATGTTATATTTCAAAATATTGTAATTTCCTTTCATTGTGGATAATAGAAAGCCCATTTCCTGTCTTTGCAAATCGTTGTTATTCTCGATTTTGTTGTGTGTGTGTTAATAAGGGGAGCACCCTTCATCAGAAACTAATGTGTTATAACATACTTTAAAGTTGTAATGTCCCCGTTATTAAATAAATAAAATAAACTTGTATTTGGGTCCTGGTCGATTTAGCTTATCTTGGACCCATCTTTTATTTTAACGTAGGTGTTAGTGTTGCCGTGTCGGCTTTATTTGTACACCTCCGGGGTTTTCCCGACGGGTATTTATGACCGGCCTCTAGGATGTATTTCTCATGTTGAGTTTGAT
>MU227798.1:2172889-2202394 GCA_018584345.1 Thuja plicata
GTGTGCGCCACTTCGGAAGTGAAAGACCTTCCCTATTTGGCCTATTGCAGTTTCGGTGGGATTCACCCTCACCCTACTTTGTTTGTTCTGCTTGTATCGGATCTGGCAAATCCGAAGTACTCTATTATTCATAATCTCTTTCTCTGGCAATTGTTTCATATTTGGTACTTCATTGTTCTGTGCGCTTGGAATTACTAAGTCACTACATCCACCCCGAAGACACTCCATCTGTATGCCTGCCTCCCTCCATCCGTACGTCCTACTCCCTCCATCCTCCACCCGTACGACCTGCAACCCCATCCGTACATCTGCCTCCCTCCATTCTCCACCTGTACGACCTGCAACTCCATCCGTACGCCTGGCTCCCTCCATCCGTACGACTTGCTACCTCCCTCCGTACGGCCTGCCTCCTCCATTCGTACGGCTTGCCTCCTCCATCTATATGGCTTGCCTCCATCCGTACGGCTTCCCTCCCTCCCTCCGTACAGCCTGCCTCCTCCACCCGTACGACCAGTCTGTGCAGTCCATCCCATCCCTACGGCTTGCTCCTCCAATACGCCAGGGGTTAGGAACATTACAGGGTACGCCAGGGGTTAGGAACATTACAAAAGTCCCTTTTTTTCGGGTGATCATTCAACAGAGTCATCTAGCCTATTTTTATTCCCATAGGCTATGATGAGAGATTATAAGGGAATAAAATAAAATAAATTGTTTATAAATGTTTCTCAATAAAGAAGATTTTAAGGATAACTTTATTGTTAGTTAATTTAATTAAAGTGACTCAAATAAAAAGGATTATGAAGTCACTTTATTAAATAAAGTGTTTCTTCTAGCAGCTTTAAGGAGGTTAAATCAGATTCTTCTAGATGATTTAGATGGGCCTTTAAAAGGAGATGATGACAAGTCTTTTGGTATCCATTCTTTACTTGTTATGTTTCACAATTGTCTTGGAGAGCTTGTGTTTGCAGGTTCAGTGTGTCCTAGGATGAAAACCCTTGGTTGTTTGGACGAAAACCCATTCAGCCTACTGGGTAGATTTGTTTTGTAATTCACACTTGAGCTTATTTGATCAGTTTGCGGAGGCATTGTGATCACCCAAAGGTTACAGAGGCATTGTGATCATCCAAAGGTTACGTTTCTGCAGGTTGATATGAAAGGAGGATTTTTGCCAAATTTGTGAAGTCTTTCATGAAGACAAATTTCTTGTGTTGACTTGCAAGGAAGATTCGCCATATTTTTGAGGATTACTCATTTTTGGGAGACAAATTAGACCTAGGTGACTAGGGCTATCTGCTGGATATCGTGGCACATCTCTAATTTTTGGTGATTAAGACTTTTATAGAATTGTTGAGCATTTAAGCTCAATTTTTTTGATGTTGGGTGTCTATTTCTGTGATGTTGGGTGGCTAAGGTAGCTTATGATGTGCTTTCATATCTTAAACTCTAGGCATGATTTTGGCGTAGGGTTTTGAAAATTTCTGAGCATATCGATGTGCGATTTAGGGCTCAAAATCATTAGCAGAAGCCCAAGGTTGGATTATAAGTTGCACAGCTCATCATTTGTCAAAAAGAAAGGCATTAAGGATGCAATGACATGGGAAAACTTTTTCAGATCGCAGGCATTGACTTACAAGTGAAGTCATGTGGTGAATGAGCTCATACAACTCAATTCACGATTACATAAATATTAGTAATGACTATAAATTATCTACTGCCATAAGCTAAGCTTGATTTGTTGATGCATCAGGCAGGAGTATCCCTAACCATTCTGCAATTGACCAAAATTATTCTGGTCTCTTTTCTTTGTTTTGTTCAATTTTGCTGGTTTTCATTGTATGTCTTGAGTTAAATTCTCTGCTTTCAACTATAATGTTCAATATGTTTAAAGATGCTTATGTAATCGCATTGAGATATTTTGCTATGGCATTTACACCAGACTTTTTCACAGTGGGCTTCTTCCAGTTTCGTCTCTTTTTATGACAATTTGTGCTGTGCAATAATGGTCAGATAGTGTTACATCTTTTATGGCTGATAGGGACTTTCTTATTTATTTATTTATCAATATCCTTTTCTTTAGAGTCTTGCCATATTTGAGGAGGAATGTCACGAGGGTTGTGATGAACCTTGACTAGGCAAGGGAAAAATAATTTCTCAAGCAATTGAGACACAGTAGCACGACCCATTGAAGGAAATGATGAATGACATAAAACATATTTAAGTTGTATCAAATTTGATAGCAAATTCTGATTAGAACTATGATTAAACAAACACCTGATCAATCAGAGAGGATTAATTAAATTGCCATGTCTAAAACAAAGGTTAATATTAATTATATATCAGATGGATTAAGATCAAATCATTATTAAAATGCATTGAGAATAAGGCACACATTGCCTTGATAAATGAGACGATCAAATGTAGAAGGGATTAAGATAACAAATAGTAATTAAAACTAATTATTGATGCAATCGTCCAAATGTATTATTAAAGGGGTGCGATCAGTATGAGATAATTAAGTTTAACCAAAGATGAGATTTCTGGTCTAAACGGACATACCCCTTTGTCTAAAGATGCAACCCTTCGAATAGCAAGATATTTATAACGACAGAAGGGAAGGAGGAAAGCATTCAACCAATACACAACATTCGATCACAAGACAAAAGGAGTTCTCACCTTCGAATAAGGAAAATAGCAGTCGATCAATTCGCAGCATTCATCTTTCCCAAGGAGAAGGAGAAACAGTGATCACAAAAGGAACCAATTCATCAACAATCAAGTCATAAGTAACAAGCATCAAATCAGTCAGTCAAATGCATCAGGAAAATTGGTTCTAAGCACAACCCAATCCATTTCCAGTGGATCGATTCAGAGGGACAAAAGAATAATCTTCAGCAGTCATCAATCAGTCCATTGCAGCAGATTGGAAGGAAGATCATCAGTATCAGAAGATTGAAGAACCACATTCATTACTAAAAATATATATATTCGATTCACTTCCAGTGAATCAAATCAGAAAAGGATCTTCAACATGTTTATCAGCCAGAAGCACAAAGGAAGACAAGGTATTCTTAGTGAGTGTCAAGACCAGATCAAGGACATTCTTAGTGGGTGTCGAGACTAGATCAAGGACATTCTTATTGGGTGTCGAGACTAGATCAAGGACATTCTTAGTGAATGTTGAGATTTTAGAAAAGAAATGTCGGAGGTTACATATTCCTTGAAGATTTAATCAACAAATAGCAAAACCTGAAGAGGGGACATTACAGTGGTATCAGAGAATAATCTTGCCATCCTGTGAAAAATAGTTCATGCAAACATATCAATGTAGAAGGGCACAACAGCCATGGCCGAACAATTAGCCAAAGAACTTAGAACCTTCATGGAGCAAACTAATGAAAGGTTTGAAAGAAGTAATAAATTAATCCTCCAAGCTATTCAAAGCATGAGCAATGATAACCATAATGAGACCCATTCCAAATTCAGGGAGAAACACTCATTCAAATCATTATGGGAATGAACATTCAACCCAAAGCTCCATATTTAGGCCAACAATTCCTCCATTCCTTCCAAAGAGAAGAACCCATCATGGAAGAAGAGTAGCCAGTCACAAACACTATAGAGGATCTTGCACAAATGTATGCTAGATTAGACCCAACAATACAAAATTGTATACCCTGTAAGGAGTATTATGAAGTCAAAACCCAAGCCAACCCAAGTAGGAGAAAGTATCATTATGAGAATGATCTCAAGTAAAAAATAATAAGATGAATCTACCATGTTTTGATGGTTTCGGTAACATCACTGCACAATCATGGGTCCAAAAACTTGACACCTATCTATCCCTCAGCCCTATGACTGAGGAAAATACTATCAAATTTGCCACCCTCCACCTATTCAGGATAGCCCACGATTGGTGGCATCATGACATCATCACTCAATGCCGTCAAAATATAACCACCTATATGAATTTACTCAAAAACTCATTAGTAGATTTGACCAAAAGCGCCCTGATTGGTACTTCAAGGAACAAACACAACTAAGGCAACATCGAACTGTGGAGGACTTGCCAACAAATTCCAAAAATTAGCAGTAATGAATCCTAACCTCTCCCAAAGAAGACTCACTTATCTATTTATTGAAGGACTTAAAGAATCAATCAAAACTATAGTAAATCCCTTAGAACCACAAACCTTGGAAGAAGCAATACAAAAGGCTAAGAAGGTCGAATCAAATTCTTCAAGGGAAAACCAAAGAATCTCCCATATGAGGCACAACACAGGTATGAAGAGTCACGGAAGGACAACAAAGGAAAACAATGTTATGCATGCAATGGATAGTGGAGTACAAGGCATCAATGCCAAGCAAGAGATGAATTTATGAAGAAAAGATTATGTTTCAAATGTAAAGAACCGTGGAGACATGGCCATCGATGCAAAAGAGAACAATTACACAAAATAGAAGAAACTTATAATGAAGAAATGTCTAGCAAGAGAGCAAGGTTCGATGCAAAGAGCATGGAACCCTAGTAGTCATCTCTCAAGAAAATGAGCATAGACCATTCAGAATCAATGGAACATTAAAAGGACAAAAAGTGATTGCCTTGGTGGATAGTGGGGTCTCCCACAACTTTATCAACAAGAACTTGGTATAAAAAAGGAGATTGAAGACCCAAGACTTCAAAGGATTCAAGGTAGCATTAGCAAATGGATCCATTGACCAATGCACCAAAGTCATTCCCCAACTAGAGATCACCTTGGGTGAGCATACAATTAACGGAGACTTTTATGTCTGAATTTGGAGATATGCTTCAAACATAATGGGCAAGAAGTAACATTAAAAGGACTATTAGATGGCTCCTCAAAAGTAGTATCTTGTAAAAGAATGGAACGAATCCTTAGGCATGGCCAAGGAGAATGGATTGCCCAATGTATGATTCTAGATAAATCATCCCCTCATGAACAAGCAAAAGTAGTATCTTGTAAAATAATGGATCGAATCCTTAGGCATGGCCAAGGAGAATGGATTGCCCAACACATGGTTCTAGATAAATCATCCCCTCATAAACAAGCAATCCATGTAGATATTCGCCCTATCTTAAGAAAACACGAGGGTTTTTGAAGACGTTCCCCCAGGTCTCCCTCCAAAAAGAGGATTTGAACATTTTATAAAACTAGAAGGCACAGAATCCGTAATAAACTTCTTATAGACATCCCTGGAAATTCAAGGAGATTGAAAAACTATCAAGGAATTGCTAGAAATGGGGCATATTCAGCCAAGTAGGAGTCTTTTTGCATCCTCGATAGTTTTAATAAAAAATAATGACACTATGAGGATGTGCATAGACTATATAGGGCCTTAAATGAGAACACCATTAAGAATAGAGACGCTATCCCTATGATAGATGAGTTGATGGATGAACTCCATGGAGCCCAATACTTTTCCAAACTTGCCCTACGGTCGGGTTACAATCAAATTAGAATGAGAAAGGAGGATGCACCTAAAACAACCTTTAGATGTCATTATGAGCATTTTGAATTTCTAGTCTTACCATTTGGCCTCACCAATGGGCCAACTACTTTTCAATCATGTTTGAATCATATCTTCCGATAACAGCTAAGGAAATTCCTGCTTATATTCTTTGATGATATACTTATCTATAGAAAAACATGGGAGGAACACCTCTGACAGATTGAAGAGGTCCTAAATATTTTAGATACAGAATCCCTATATGCCAAAATCTCAAAATGTGAGTTTGGGTTAGAGGAGATTCTCTACTTAGGACACAAAATTAATGCAGAAGGAGTGAGTGTAGATGAGGAGAAGATCAAAGCTATCAAAGAATGGCCAAAAATCAAGAACTTAACCCAACTTAGAGGTTTTGTGGGTTTATGTAGCTACTATAGGCATTTCGTAAAGGGGTTCTCCAAAATTGCCACTCCCCTCACAAATTTGACAAAGAAAGGAGCCTTCATGTGGAATGACACAACACAACAAGCCTTTGAACAACTTAAGGAAGCCACGGGTTCATGTCCTATTCTAGTAATTCCCGATTTCACAATTATATTTGAGTTACAATGCGATGCTTCGGGAAAAAGAATCGGTGTAGCCCTCATGCAAAAGAAACATCCCATAACATTTAAGAGTCGCAAGCTCACAAAAACAAAGAAGCACTACTCCATTTATGATAAAAATATGTGGGCCATTATGCATGCCTTGGCAAAATTCAGACAATACCTTGTTTGTGGGAGATTTATTATCAAGATTGACTACAACAACCTACGATTTTTCATGAATGAGAAGGACCTTAATGACCGACATTAGAAATGGGTGAGCAAAATCTAAGACTATGACTTTGATATAGAATATGTCAAGGGGATCAATAATGGAGTTGCAGATGCTCTATCCAAATGTTCTTATCTCAATACTATCACGAGCATTTCAGGGGATTGGAAAAGTGACATCATTTCTGAGTATGTCAAAGATCCACAAGAAAATGAGATCCTAGAAGGAAAAATGCTAAATGAAGAATACAAGGTATGAGATGATATCATTCTATACAAGGGAAGAATATTCTTGGTGCCACACTCAAAGATGAAGAACAAGATTATGAAGGAATATCATGACAACCTCTAGCTGGTCACCAAGGATACTAGAAAACATATAAGCAGATAAGGGAAAAGTACTCATGGAAAGGGTTGAAGAAAGATGTGCTTAAGTATGTACAAGAAGCATGATATGCCAATGGAATAAAACATAGTAGACCCACGCCGTAGGGTTATTACAGCCACTACCCATTCCCAATTAGAAATGGGAAAGCATCTCAATGGGCTTTATAACAAGGTCGCCCAAAGTACATGGGAAAGACGTCATTTATGTGATAGTGGATAGACTCACCGAATATGCCCACTTCTTTGCAATTTCCACAGAATATAAGGCACCCCAAATAGAAGAGTTGTTCTTCAAGGAAGTTTTGCGTCTCCATGGGTTTTCCAAGAATATCTTTAGTGACAGAGATAGCAAATTCCTTAGTCAATTTTGGTAGGAACCCTTTCGATTAGCGAGAATAGATTTAACCCCAAGCACAAGTAACCACCTGCGGACAGATGGAAAAACATAAACAATCAATAAGTGGATAGAAGGGTATTTGAGAAATTATGTCATAGGACATTACACAACATGGATTAAATGGTTACACTTAGGGGAGTATTGTTATAATACTGCCCACCACATGTCAGGAAATTAATCATCCAAGATAGCAGAGTACCAGGTACAACAGACTTCATACAGCAGAGTATAGATATTATGAAAGCCCTTAAAGAAAACCTACATCATGCTCAAAATCAGCAAAAGGTCTATGCTAATCAGACCACATAAAAAGGACTTTTGAAGTTGGAGACTTAGTGTTCTTGCGGTTACAACCATAAAAACAATCCTTGATCAAAAGAAGTAGAGTAGAGAATCTTAAGCCCCGATTGTACAGGCCCTACAAGGTTTTGGAGAAAGATTGGTGAAGTAGCTTACTGTAAGAACCCTCTCCAGGCGGAATCTTGTAAATACAAATTTTCTGACTTGTTTGTGTTTGTTTTGGTGAATGAATGTGGTATATCTGCAATGTTTGATGTGACAATATAATGCAACAAATAAAAGATATTGAAATAATATTTTTTCCAACTCAAAACTGAAATTGCATTGAAAATACATAGCTGAAAATTCCAGATTTTTATACTAGCTTGAATACTTAGAATTTTCACAATATATTGACAACCCAGTTCATTAAATAATCCCTATTATCTAAAACAACAATACCCAAAAAATCTAGGAGGTACAATTAATGAACTCACAGGTAATACATGCCTGAAAACCCTCTGAAAAGATGAATAACATCAGCCGATGAATTCTTCAACAAACAAATGCTTGTTATCTGATTTATAATTGCAACAATAATATATTTAGGATTTGCACCTGATAAACCTTCAAAAACATGCTCAAATCCTTGTTCAAAATCTACAAACTTCACCAATTAAGCTCAAACATGGCTTCTGTATAAAGCCATTGTTGGATTGCACAATTAGTTGGATGTTTCACCAATTCAAAGTGTTGAAGCGTGTTTAGAATTCACAATTCCACCATGCTAAAATTCTTTAAACCTTTGTTTCTTCACTACACCCAAATCAACAAAAACAAATGCCCAATAGAATGAATTGATAGTCTCATATGAAGGCTTTTATAATATTTCCTCTTCACAAATTGATCAAGTAGCTTCTCTTTCACTTTTCACATAACTTAAATGCATTGGCTTTTGATGTAGGTTGACTTTCACCATTAATAATTAATTCATTAAATGCCCCTCACGTGAGATACTACTTGGCTTTTATTTTAAATCATTAAATGTAATTTGTTTTTTTGTGCTCATGTTGTCTTAGGAAAACATTAAATGATTGCCCCCCTTTAATATTATAATAATTTAATGCACTTTTAAAGTCACTTGGCCCCACTCATTAAAAAACTTTTGTTATATAACTTTTAATAATTAATTATTAATAAGGAATCCTTTATTAATAATTAATACTGCGAACTTGAGGCAATAACTTATTCCACTTAATCAATTGATGAAGTCTGCTAATACCAAGTCCAGGTACACTGCCAAAAATAGCAACATGGGCATAATTGACTTACTATAAATAGTAAGTCCCTCAAACTGAGCCAACTGACGAAAGAGTCAATCACTGTGCATATCATGAGTTCAGGAGCCCCTGCCAGATATAGCAACTACTCCAGTCAACGATATTGAATCTCAACATTGCCACCAAGCTGTTCAGGTGCCTTGCTAAATATGGAAACCCTGACTTTCCCAAAATAGTCACTTACTATAAATAGTAAGTCCCGATTTGACGCATACGAAGAGCAATCTTGAACATCCCTGATCACTGGAGTGGGAATTGGTCTCAGGGTCTACCAACTGGACCCCTTGAACAACTCCATTAGTCTATGAGGGTAAGGAAATAGGCTAATCCTCTAAAAGTTGACGCTCACAAAATTGGGGACATTACAGTCTGCCTTTCCTGAAATTGCTTGTCCCCAAGCAATCTCAGAAACAAAAACACACTAGTCTACTCAGATTCCAAGGGTAGAATTGTGTATTGTCCATGTGATCACCAACTAGCTCCTGTAACATCATCACCAGTACAGCTTACAGAATCAGCCAAACAGAATCAAATATGACAGTAGATGTCGCAGGAGTGAATATCTCATAGGGAAGCAACTTGGAAGACTGACAAAGCTTGCTTCCTGAAACTGCGCAAGGTGAGCTGTCATGCACATTGTCCAACACATGCGCAACTGAACTGTGCACCTGAAAGAGATCATGCACATGAGGGTCAAAAGTAAACCCATATGCACTTGACACCATGTACACATTCCAAAACTCCTTTGCGAGCCTTGTTTGAAATCCCGATGCACTAGAAGGATCCCAAACTTTGAACAGAAACTTGCCAAAAAGAACATCCTCAGACTCCTGTTGCTCAACTCTGAACTCAACTTCACCGTGCCCAAAGTGGTGAAGCTAATCAATGGGACCCACCCAAATTGCAGTGCTAGCCCTGTCATCACTCGGGTCCCAAGGCACAGTGAACTCACATCCATCCATACAATGGAGATAAGAACATCTAAAAGTGTCTATATCACTACCACTATCTCCATCCTCTGCCAGTCTCCCATGGATGTGCTGACTCTGCAAGTAATCCAACTTGCAGACACTGATCCCATTTACTACAGATGCCAAGTACTCATCCCACAAAGGATGGTACAACCTCGGAGCTAATCCACACTGATGCATCATCAAATCCTCTGTGCGTGGATTAGAAAAGTAGCGATGAGTACTCCCTATGTAGTCACGATAAAAAGCGCCCACCTCAGTCAAGCGCTGACTATCATAGTCCTGAATAAAAGCTCTATCATTTGACTCATCACCAACAACTCCCGCAGTGGATGTAATCACAGGAGAACCTGATGCAACATGTGGTTCTTCGCTGCTCTCAGCAAATGCACCCATCCCAACTATATCAACTGCACCTGTAACTCTGATAACGGTAGCTAAATCCACAACCGACTCACAACTAGTACCCGTGGGTATAAGGTAATCACCAACTCCCACCGTAGAGAACTGCACTGTGCATGTAGTCGGTGAAGATTCTGCCCGACTCAACTCCATAGTAAGCTCCTTAATCTATGACTGAGACTCATGAAAGGCTAACTGTGCTCTCTCCAATGAATCCCTAGTCACTTCCAACTCATGGGTGAGCTCATCCACCTCATCTTCGTTTCCCCTCATCGCATCATAACAAGTACAACCCCACTCGAGAAGGTAGTCTCTATCAGCCAATAACTGCAAATAATTTTGTTTCATTATCCTGATGGCTTCTCGAATTGTATGAAATTCTGCAAGGGAAAGGCTTCCATCATAGTGCTCATCTATCACAGGAGTGCTCCAACCATAAGTGGCTAACATCTGGCGAGCTATGTCAAAGTGCTCAATTGTGACAATCAAACTGTCATTCACTTTAATTGCCCAACCAACTGATGTCTCTAGAATTTATGGCACTCATGGAAGCTCTCAGAATCAAAATATGCACTATGCAAGGATGTTGTATCCGCAATGCTCACCTCATGACAGGTAGCTTCATGTGTGCTATCATCTCCGCACACATCAACATCCGAGGTACTACTGCTAAGAACCTCAACAAATGGCTCATCAGATAAAGTGGAATCTGCTGCTACAACAGTCTCCTCGCACACTCCCACTTCCCATGTAACTGTAAGTCCTTGCAAGTCGCGATCCTAGGACCTATTACCAACCAATGAATACTCTGAGAAATTTGCTAGGGTTTGATATGAAAAATCAGACTCACTGTATCTTGAATATGCATCACATAACTCATTTCTAACATCTGAATCATGAGTGTCTTCATGTGGCAATAAACTAGAAGCATGTTGCTTAAGTGAAACAACTGCTACCTTATGATAATGCAAAGAGTTTAAACTGCTGTTGCAAAAAACTGAATTTTTGTTGTCATCCTCAAACCTCTTTGCTTATTCGAAGAACTCCTTCCAAATTTCACACCTAAGCTGTTTTTTATGGCAAACTGATTCAATAGGTTTCCCAGAAGGAGTGTCAAACATACCTTGCTCTGTTTTTTCTCCATACTCCCCTCGAATATATTTCACGGTATCAGTCACTTCCGATTTAAAGCCACGCAAGTAATCCAAGAAACCATCAAAACCATCTAATTTTTTAAGCCTGTCTAGCATGATTTGGTATTCTTTAAAAATTAGATCTGCTTCCAATTCAATTTCTTCCATTTTTTTCCCATAACTGAAACAAAGCAAGAGTGCTAATCACTCACATATCAAATGTGGGAACTCAAGATTTCCAAACCCCGTAGGATGACAGGAAACCGCTCTGATACCACTGTAAGAACCCTCTCCAGGCGGATTCTTGTAAATACAAATTTTCTGACTTGTTTGTGTTTGTGTTGGTGAATGAATGTGGTATATTTGCAATGTTTGATATGACAATATAATGCAGCAAATAAAAGATATTGAAATAATAATTTTTCCAACTCAAAACTGAAATTGCATTGAAAATACACAGCTGAAAATTCCAGATTTTTGTACTGCTTGAATACTCAGAATTTTCACAATATATTGACAATCCAGTTCATTGAATAACCCCTATAATCGAAAACAACAATATCCAAAAAATCTAGGAGTTACAATTAATAAACTCACAGGTAATACATGCCTGAAAACCCTTTGAAAGGATGAATAACAGTAGCAGATGAGTTCTTCAACAAACAAATGCTTGTTATCTAATTGATAATTGCAACAATAATATATTTAGAATCTACAGCTGATAAACCTTTAAACACATGCTCAAACCCTCGTCCAAAATCTTCAAAACTTCACCAATTAAGCTCAAACATGGCTTCTGTATAAAGGCATCGGTTGATTGCACAATTAGTTGGATGTTTCACCAATTCAAAGTGTTGAAGCCTCTGTAGAATTCACAATTTGACCATGTTGAAATTCTTCAAACCCTTGTTTCTTCACTACACCCAAATCAACAAAAGCAAATGCCAAATAGAATGAATTGATATTCTCATATGAAGGCTTCAATAATATTTCCTCTTCACAAATTGACCAAGTAGCTTCTCTTTCACTTTTCACATAACTTAAATGCATTGACTTTCGATGAAGGTTGACATTCACCATTAATAATTAATTCATTAAATGCCCCTCACGTGTCATACTACTTGGCTTTTGTTTTAAATCATTAAATGATATTTGTTTTTTATGTGCTCACGTTGACTTAAGAAAATATTAAATGATTGCCCCCCTTTAATATTATAATCATTTAATGCACTTTTAAAGTTACTTGGCCCCACTCATTAAAAACTTTATAATATAACTTTTAATAATTAATTATTAATAAAGAATCCTTTATTAATAATTAATACCTTGAACTTGAGCCAATAACTTATTCCACTTAATCGACTGATGAAGTCTGTTAATGCCAAGTCCAGGTACATTGCCAAAAATAGCAGCATGGGTATAATTGACTTACTATAAATAGTAAGTCCCTCAAACTGAGCCAATTGATGAAAGAGTCAATCACTGTGCACATCATGAGTTCGGGAGCCCCTGCCAGATATAGCAACTCCTCCACAATGACTTACTATAAATAGTAAGTCCCTAAATAACTGCTCCAGTCAACGATATTGAATCTCAACATTGCCACCAAGTTGTTCAGGTGCCCTGATAAATATGGAAACCCTAACTTTCCCAAGATAGTCACTTACTATAAATAGTAAGTGTGCCGATTTGCCGCAAACGAAAAGCAATCCTAAACATCCCTGACCACTGGAGTGGGAGTCGATCTCAGGCTCTACCAACTGGGCCCCCTGAACAACTCCATTAGCCTATGAGGGTAAGGAAATAGGCTAATCCTTTAAAAGTTGACGCTTACGAAATTGGGGACATTACAGTCCACCCTTCCTGAAATTGCTTGTCCCCAAGCATTCTCAGAAACAAAAAACACACCAGTCCACCTGGATTCCAGGGGTAGAATTGTGTAATGTCCCTGTGATCACCAACTAGCTCCTGTAACATTATCACTAGTACAACTGACAAAATCTGCCAAATTGAATCGAATATGACGGTAGATGTCGCAGGAGTACATATCTCATAGGGAAGCAACTTGGAAAGCTGACAAAGCTTGCTTCCCGAAAATTTTCATTGGACATGCAGGAAATTTTCATTAGTCCTAGGAAAGTTCGCAACATTGTGAAACTAGTAGAAATCAATTAGAACACTCTAGACATTGAACTTTTTGAGGGTTTTTTGCAACTTCCAACAACTGAGAAGGACATGGAGGATGATGAAGAGTCACATACAACTTTGACAAAGGGAGACCAATTCAAAATTTTCTCAGATTAGTTATATGGTAGGTATATTAAGGCCAAATGCACCAAGAGCCTTGACCAAGCAAATATAGGCATTGCAAAGTTTGGCACCAATAGGTGGTGGGGTTTTTACCCTTGACCTTGGCTTGTACTATAACAAGGGGCACAATAGGGGCACTGCCCCAGACACTTATGTGGGGGCTACCCCTCAACCTTGTTTAGATTTCGCCCCTTGATCCCCACTTGACAATATCTCTATGTTGTCCCCAAATCCAAGCCCTTGGTTCCCCTATTCTGAGACTTGGTGAAACTCTTATCATTTATTGACTTGATGTCATATGACATATGACATATTTGAATTATGATCAGAATAAACTTATGTGTTCTCTAAATTTCTATTATTTTGTGTTATCATGTTTTTTTATTTATTGTTTGGTTGCTGAGTCTGCGCAAGTTTGAGTTTTCAAACTATGTGATTTGTATAATTCATCATGTTTGCCTATTTTTTTGTATAATTATGTTTTTAATTTTATTTTGGGTTGCTGAGTTTGCACTGTGTCTGAGTTTTAAACAAAGGTGATTTTTATAAATTAAGTTTGTCTGTTCAGATCCCAAATAGAATTGGTGAGAGAGGGCACGTTGTTTGGCTCCATTACCACTCTTAACAAAATTACAAAGTTTGCATAGTTGGAAGCTAGCTAATAGCTACTTGATATGGCTTCATCATGACAATGATAAATAACTTAAAATTGCTAGTAGTTCACAACAACGACAATAAATAACTTAAAAATGCTAGTAGTTCACAACAATAATTGGATACAGAGTCAAAGGCCTTTGTAATCATACAAAGCAGCGACAATCTTTAGAAGACTTGTGACCAGCCTCCGCAATGATAGATCCAAAGAGTAAAAATGTGGCTGGTAGTCTAGAAATCTCTCTCAATTCTGGCTTGTCTACATGCCACAAATTTACCTTACTTTAGTTGCTCAGGAAGCTTCATGTCCTACACTATGGCATTAAGTTTGGTAAATATATACTCAATCATTTTAGTTTTGTAGTGGAAATCTAAAATGTTTTGAGTCTTCCAACATACATTGATGTTGTGTTTAATGAAAAATGTTGTATTGCCTCCTAAGTGAAAACATTTAGGCATTGACTTACAGTTTTATAATTATTTGATGATTTCCCAATTGTTAAAAATGAATTCAACTTAGCAGTGTATGCTTTTAGTTGTTATATGGCTGACAATGATTTGATTCTTAAACTTTGAGTAGTAGAATATTCAGTGTATCCATCAGACTCTAGTTCACACTTAAATATTGCAACGGACAAGGTTTTTCTGAGAGAGAACTTGAACATTATTTTTTTTTCTTGTTATCAAGTGAATGGATTTATAAGATTATGTTGAAGTTCACAAGGTCAGGACAATGGAACATTCATGATGCAGTATGGAAATTGTATATAAGAGACTCAAAGTTACCACCCATTGTAAACTATAACAAATGCAGTGATTCGCCAAAAGTAAATTGTGTTTTCGCCACTTCTCTTTGAGGATTTTATTAAATTATTTTGTTACATTGAACAGATAAGGATGAACGTATAAGCTCAAGTCTATATCCTTTGCATAGATGCAAGATTTTGCACCTGGTATGTATATTGCTCCATAATATGGTATTTTATTCTTTTTTCTTCAATAGATTAGACCTTAAAGGATTATAAATAGATAAAAAGGTTTGGATTCACAAGGAAGTGTACCAATTTATGTACAAATCCATTTTGAGAGATTTGCATTATAATTTTGATAGATTAATTGTGGGTCCTATAGTGTCTATTCCTTGAAAGAAAAGAGAATACATTAAGGCATAGAAGTTGGGAGAAACGAAAAAAACTTAAATTATCAAGTGCTGGACGAAAACCCCAGAAAAACTAGGTCCACCAAAACTAAAAATAATAATGCTTTCATGCAAAAATGCCACTCAAAATGCAAACGCAGTTAGAATATGGACCTGAAATAGATGTGGCCGTCCCCTTTTCCTTTTCCTTAACCTTGAATTCCAAGAACAAGTGAATAGTAGTTGGATAGAATTCAATTTTAGAAATGTCTCGTAACGTGAAAAAGCTGGAGATTTCTAAATTGCCATTGTGGAGGATAAGCCATGAGTTTTCAATATTCAGTGTATAAGAATCTGACAACAGTGCACCAGATCACCATGTTTTTTCAAAGGATAAAGTGAGGTGCATTTGAGGTTGACCATTTTATCAATATATTGCATATGAGCCTCCCTATCCTGTGAATTTAGAACCACTTACTCAAAACTCTCCCCAAGGAGAAATGTTTCAGTTGATGGGACGATTCTATTGACAATCTAGTTCCTTGAGGAAAAATATTAGACACAGGCTCTCAATTTTTTGAAAAAATCCTTTGAAATTGACATTCTTGCTTTTGGACACCAAAGTTCTACAGCCTGTCCACCTCCAAAATATTCTTAACAAAACTTAGAGTAGCCAAAATTGAGATGCAAAAGGTGTGTCTAAGCTGGTCATCTAAGATGAATCCATTGTAAGGTGAATCATGTGTAGAGTAGCAGCAGTTCATCTTGGTCCTACTCCTAAAGATCTTCAATTATCACTAGGATAATTACATACAGAGAAACAAAACATATGTGAAATCATTTGCATAAGCGAGATTTAAAAGGAAATATGTATGAAGGAGGTTTTATGATATGGTGTCTATGCAAGTGAACATGGGAGGCATCTACTAAATGTAAAGGTGATGACTTCAAATAAAGTCTTGCAATGTTAAGAATGCTGGCCAAAACTTAATCTAAAAGATGTCAAGTGAAAGTCAGGAGGAGATCACAAGGGGGGGGGGGTATCAGACAATAATAAGGTTGTGATATGCCACTCACAAGGATCAATGCTTATCTTTTTTGAGAAGGAACATTGAGAGATATTAATATTTTCAAGGCAATTTGATACATGAATTTACTCCTTGAAGCAGTGATACATAAAATTTCTTCAAAGTTTCTAATGATTGCACTTTCTCCAAAATACTAATTAACTTCAAGGGCACATTTGTTTTAACAAGACATAGCAATGTCATGACCCCTTTTCAACTAAATTATGTTTGTGGAAAAAAAACCAGTTTCCTTTCTTCAACAAGTCAAACCTGATGTAGCCTAGCCTTGTTTTAGAGTTTCGGCGTTTCCCTTCCCAACACACACTTCTACCCAATTTGCGGTTTTTCTTTGTTTTAATCAATGTTTTGGACTTACCCATCTTGTCATGCTTTCCATCCATCATCTGCTGTTTTCCTTGTGTTGTTGAACTTGGACTTGTATGTTCTAGCATGCCCATTGGTTGACCTCTAACTCCCTGACCAGTGTTGCGAGTCTTATGGTATCCTTGACATCCATACACTGATATTCTCACGTTTGTTCTATTTGACTCTAGCATGTTTTGTAATGTCATTGATGGTGTATTTGGCCATAAATTATTCCAACTAGGTTTTCCTGCCTAGGAACATTGTTTAAAAGTTAAAGGTGTAGATTCACATGTACACATTGCAGTAGAGGATGGAAATGACATTGCTTTCATAGAGTGAAGCAGTTACAAGATGCAGCTAGTTTGGTATTGAATGTTGCTTTGGAGGATATAAAAAGGAATGGTTCCATTTAGGGAGGATCATTTGTCGAATTCTATAAACACTATTGGAAATTGTTTTGGGCACTTGTGTTTGAGTGTGTGGATTTGAGAATGAAAAGTTGCAGATTTATTCTAGATCAGAGGATGATATCCCTTTGATTTCAAAGGTTAGAGGATGCCACCCCTTTGGTTGGAGGATGATCTCACTCAAGGTTGTATTGGAGATTCATTTGGTTGCAGATCAGCCATGTTATATGGTTCTAGTCGACGGCTATTGCGAGTATGCACATGATTGTTTATTGTTGTTATAATTTTCTATTATTGCAGAACATTTGAATGTACTCAAACTCCATTTGTTCTAAGAGAGGGATTGATATTTGAATTTTGTTCTTTGTTAGTTTGCTGGTGATTAATGACATGGAATAATTTGCTATGTAAATAGTTAATCAGATCTAGTTTTCTTGTAAGTTCTGAGTTAATTATTAAAACTTGATATTAATCGTTCCAAATACTTAAATATTGAAAAGAGTTTAAAACCAGTTTAAAGTCAGATTTGCATTATTTTTTTGGAATGGGACGTTATAGTGGTATCAGAGCTGGTTTTCTTGCTAGCTTATGAGTCATGGGATTCCTAAAGTCTTTAATATATGGTGGAACAAGGTCTTTAGGAACCATCAGTAATGGGAACTTAGATGATGCTAACAAGAAGTAGAGAACAATGGGGGAATTTGTTAACAAACCTCTTCAAACTACCTTCTTACAATAAAAAAAAGATGTTCCTATAACAGAGACTCAATTTTCAGTGAAAGAAGATATCACTGCTGGTTATACAGAATAAAAAAGACTTCCCAAAGAGATCCAATAAGTAATGCCTTTTTCAGATTTCTTGAAGATGGAGTCAGACTTATAGTGGGACAAACGAATATGATTTGCAACCATAGGATGGAAAGCAAAACCTCGTTCCAACTGAGACATCACTGATTCAGGAGATTGTGAGAATTTGTGAGGAGACCCAAGCTAAACCGGGATGGACAAAGTTTCCGAGGAAGAGATCATTAAACTTTGGTAAGAGGAAAGGTTCTTACAAAAGGTAGAGCATATAGGGCTGTAATGTCCCCTTTTGGGAATTGCCCTAATTTTTGCCCTAACATCACAAATTCCATTAAAATAAGATTAGAAGACAGTTAGAGATATAACCTTACCCATAAAAATGCCTTTTACAAGGTAAACCAACTCAAATACTAAATACAGATCAAGCAATAAAGAATACTTTCCTCGTAGATCCAATGGTCACTTGCATAAACAGTAGGATTGATATCTGTCCTACTATCTAGAAAGCTTTGCCAACCTTTTCATTTTTTGTAGCTATTTGCATTCTAATATGTACGATAGGTTCCTCAATCCTCATCTCCTTTGGTGCTTCCCAATTACTCCTTCCCAAGAAGCTACTAGCAGCCTCCTTTGCTGTGTACTGACATGAACACCCTCAGAGATTGTGTTGCGGGGATTATACTAGAAGTTGATTTGAGATGTATCTATGGCACGTGGAAACAATTGTTTCATGAGCATGGCTATAACCCATCTGAATTGTAAACTTTATATTTGGCGTGAAGGTCTTGTTGTGCACATCATGGCCTTAAGCTATTGTAAAGGGTAGACATTAGTTTATTTTCCAGGTCAGAAAATGAGCTCTCAATTCTCCATATAGCTCAATTCATAGAGAACCAAATGCTTTAAAGCCCACCCAAGTTATGGAGACCAATATTTCCCGCCTAACTAACAGGGAGCAGCTAGTTTGAACTTCTTATGAATATGTAATCGGTAGGACTACTGCTATTTCAGACTGTGATATATCTTGCTTATGCAATGCATCCTTATACTCCGTCTGTAATGAGCCTGACTTGGTTCTGCTAAAAAAATCAAATGGACTTTGCACAAACTAACAAGTTTGCAGGAGAACTTCTTGAATTTTAAATGATCAATTTCAATTCGACTTTCAGTCCACATACATAGTAATTTCAGAATATTTATTTGATAAATTTCTAAACAATACAATTGATTCCATCCACTCGAATTGCAAGATTTATTCAATAATGAAATTACATTCATGAAACCATCACCAAAATTAAAATGAAAGAACCTGGTAATTGCAAACAGTTCACAACATCCACGTCCTTTCTCTAAAACGCTGGTTGCAGCCACGCGATCCCTCCAAAATAGTAAACGCAGCCTGCACCCATCCTTTGTTTTGGCGCCCAGGTCACAAAGAGGAGAGCCACGTTCAACCAGAATGAAGAACGCTCAGCTCCAGCGCCACTCTTTATCAAAAACGACCAGCTGCTGATCAATTTGCAGTCAATTCAACCCCATAATTTCCAACGCAGCTCCAGCAAATGCAAATGCTGCCCTTTTGCAATAAATTCGATCCACTCCAGAGTATTTCTGCAGATCGTTTTTCCTTGTCTAAGCTCAATGAAAATTAATGAGTGACCTCTTCCGCAGGTCCCAGTTCAATCAACGAACAAGTCAGAACAGATTACACCTCCAGTGTGTGAATGAATTTCTCCAGCCAAAACCCCAGATCTCAATCCAAATCAGAACTAAATAAATCTGCACCCTCAGTGTGCATAAACCAAAAATTCAGACAAACCCTCTTAGCCATAGACTTCACCGTAGAGAGGTGATGCAATTACAATTTGTTATACTTCAGCAGCAAATTGCAAAACTAATTCAGTATCGAACCCTTATACTTCAGCAAGGGCACAAGAACCAAGAACTCAGAAATAGAGTCACAAGACCAAATAAGTTTATCAAATATTCGGATGCCAATCCCAATGAAATGAGCTCATATTTATAACCCATCCTTGGCCACAGTTTCCCAAAAAGAGCTTCAGTTCAAAGCTCTTTTAATTATCATCTTCTAAAACATTATTGTAATAAAGTATTATAACAATATGACTTTAATTATTAATTAATAAATATGAGGTCGTGCAATAAATCCAACATCCGTTGCAGGTAACGACTAACTGCCAGAGCCACCCACTGCACTGCCAAAAATAGACTTACTAAAAATAGTAAGTCCAGACTTACTAAAAATAGCAAGTCTGCCAACTGGGACCCTCAAAACCAGGCGTCAACTCACGAGGGTCGCGATAATGAGCTGACAACGCCACTGCCAATACCTGCTAAAAATGGGGACATTACACCGTCTTTGATTGAAATATTTATGTACGTGCATTCTTGTGTCACCAAGTGTGGGATGTTTCAACTTGAGGCTATGACAGATATGTAATAATCGGAAGAATGAATGATTTGATGGTATTGTCTTTTGTCCCTAAGCAATGCTTATCTCCCGTATTGGTGGTTTTTGATTGTACTCCCGTGCTTTTTTGACTTGGGCGACCCGCCTAGGTTGAGTCATGACACTCATGTAGCATTTCTTTGCGCATCTCCTCCCATTTTGGGACATAGAACTTGCTCTCCTCATAATACAGCAACCCATCTTTTAGAGTAAACCTCCTCGTCCTCCCAGCTCGGACTTGGATTCCTCGCGTAAGACTTCAATAGCTTCATGCATCTTTGTAATATCTTCCTGCATATCCGCATAGCCTGCTTCAAAATTGATAACCCGATTATCCAGCTCGGGAGCCTCCAATTCAGACAAGCAAACAACAAAACAAAAAACAGCAAAGAACGAAACAAAAAACAACACTATATATATATATATATATATATTGGCTGCAAGGATTCATGGCCCTGCATAATTTTTATACGTGCAGATAGTTGAAGGCAAAGGAACGTTTTTGGTGATAAATGCTCTGCATTGTCAATGTAATAGCTTGTGCAAAGTTAAGATGATGGGATGTTGGTGATCGATTTATGATGAGCTTTTTGTTATTAAGCTCAAATATGTTATGTAATGATGTAATGGTTATATTGAATAGGGGTGTAGTCAGATTAAGGTGGGCCATAGAACAAGGTGTAGAGGATGATATGTTAAGACAGGATGATGAAATTGTTAAAGATCTTTATGTATACACTTTCTTTATTATTAATAAAATATATATCTGTCATCGAGCAAAATATATATATATATATTTATTCATAATATATATATATATATTTATTCATAATATATATATATATATATAATATTCCTATATATAATAGCGTATATATCTATATGAAAATCTATAGATATACATACCCATATACATATAAATATATAATTTTGACAAGATAAATAAGAACAATATATATTTAAATGGACACACACACACACACACACAACAATGAGTATATAGCTCTAAAGGACAAAGAAAACATCATCCACACAAAGATGGGAGGAACTTGAACGGTAAATAGTGCTAGAGAATCCGTGACAAAAGAAGTCATATATCTCCAATTCTTTCAATAAATAATCCATCAACCCCTAGATTAGCTAGACCATCAACCACCTTGTTACCCTCCCTAAAAATGTAATTGATTTTTGTATAAATGAAGAAATCTAGCAGTTCAATAGCGCTTTCTAATCTAGAATTCAGCTTCCAGTTATGGGTGTGTCTAGTTCTAAGTGCATTAATGATAATCTGAGAATCCCCTTCTATTTCCAATTTTTTAATGCCCTAATCTTTACATAAAAGTAATCCTTCCACCATAGCTTCCATTTCTGCTACGTTGTTGGTTGCTACACCTATAGGTTTAGCCAATTTGGCACACATATACCCATCCCACAGATGAATGGCACAATCAATACTTGCAACCCCAGCGTTTCCCCTCGAGACCCCATCGAAGTTAAGCTTAAACTATCCATGTTGAGGAACAACCCATTTTCACACCTCACTCTCTTTTAGACTGCTCTTCCCCCCTTTTCCAAACTGAGGAGGAATGATTAAGCCATACCATTATTTCCTGATCACACAATCCCAGTGAGAGAATCTGCACTCCAAATGACCTCTATTCCTAAATCTATTGTTCATTGTTTCCACAATACTAGCTTAAATCTTGTTTAGTAGGCATCTCTTATCCATCTTTTTCTCCTGAAAAAAGTCTTCTATTTCACTCTTTACACATTTCCCATAGTAATATAGGAGTACTCTTGCATGTAATATAATAGAGGCTATCTTTATTAATCGTAGGCCATGCTTTTAAATGATCCACTAGGTTATTAGCCATTGCAGATTTCCAGTTAGGTTTCTTACATAGCCACTTGCAACACTTCATAGCATAAGGACAAGTCAGTAGGATATGGTCTACAAATTCCTCACAAGCTTCACATAAAGGGCATCTTGACGACCCTTCGAATCCTAATTTCCTAAACCACTCCGCTGTTAGAATTCTTTTTTGTAGAGCTGCCTAGAGAAGCATACCTGTCTTTGGAACACAGACCTCGCCTAAATAGAGAATTAAGGGTAAATCAACAGTCTTCCATTGCTGTGATTTGACCATAGCCTCATAGCCATCCTTAAATTTGTATGTTCCGGAGTTTGATCCTACACAAATTAACTTATCTGCCCTATTTTTAAAGATTATTTGTCTTGCCTCCAAAATATAATTTAATTCTGATTTTTCTACCTCCAAAGAGGAACTCCATCTAAAGACTTCCACCTCCAACCGAGATTGGGGTCCCCTGTGGGAATATCAATATAATCCCCAAAAAGTGTCGATTCTCCAGATCCTATATCCCATGTCAATCTGTCCCTAATGATATCTCAGCACTCAAGGATGAAATTCCATATTCTAGATCCCTTGGGTGGATTGTTAGTTCTGAAGATTCTGATTGGATTATTACCCTGGAGATATTTATTTAGGATAATTTTGGCCAATTTCCTATCACGTTCTTGATAAATTTTCCATACTAGTTCCCTAAGGTCATATTCTGCCATTTCAGATTTTTGATGCCTAATCCACCGACTTTAATAGGTCTACAAATTTTGTCCCATTTGATTAAGACTAGCTTTTTATTTTCTGACACCCCTTGCCACAGGAAAGTTCTCATCTTCTTTTCCAACTTAGTTTTAGCCCATTGTGTAAGAGGTAAACAAGACATTTGATAAGTGGGGATTGTTGATAGTACGAACTTAAGCATAGTTGCCCTATAATGTCCCATTTTCACGAGCATCATAGTTTGTTTGGATTAGCCTATCATTGGCCCTGATAGGTTAAGTTAGATGGTTAGAGGTTTCCTAGTTGGCAGAACAGGAGACTTTTTCCCTTTCGGAGTACAGAAGCGCTCAGGATTTCCTCTTGATTTGGTTCAGTTTGGTACACTTATTATTTATAGTAAGTCATCTATCTAGCATTTCTATATTTGGCAGGGCACCTGGATTGACATCAGTTGCAGTGATGACCTTTGGCATGTTTGTTGATCAGGTGTTTAGGGATTTACTGACTATATAGTAAATCAAGGGGTGATAGAGATGGACCCTTACTATTTTGAGTAAGGTACCCTGGTTAGAAGTGAATGCAGTGGGCTACCTCTTGGTTCTGACAGAATCGAGAAATAATGAGTATCTTTGAAGTTGACATTTTAGTTATTAATAAAGTAATACTTTATTAATAATTAATTAAACGTGCACATCATTAAATGTTATTTGACTTTATTATGAAAAGTGGTTATTTAATGGTCATAAAGTCAAATTATAAAGTGCATACGAGGAATGATGTAAAGTGTCAATTTAAAAGGAGATATAAGTGATTATTAAAATATACTTTATGTTATTTTGTTGTGCACCAAATGTAGGGAAATATAATTAAATATTATATTTCAAATACATCAAAAGCAAGTGCAACAAAAGCTAAATATTTTATAAGTCATGAGAAGTGTATTGAAGAAGCCATGATCGATTTCTTCTTGTGAATTATAAAAAGCGAATAGAGGAGAGAAATCAAATTCATTCATGACTTGGTATTTTCTTTTGTTGTGTGAAGAGAAATTTGGAACAAGGGTTTCAAGTTCTAAGCTTGAAGAATTGTAAATTCTTCTAAGTGTTTTTGCACTCTGAACTGGTGAAACTATCCAGTGAGATTGTGCCTGGAGGTGGCATCATTCAGAGTCATCCATTTGTGCTTCAAATTGTGATTCAAATTGAGGAGTTCTTGTGTTTATTTCCACCAAATGCTCGCAAGGCTGGAGGCCGCAATTGAGTGCAGATCGCAACATATTGGGTGACCTGCGTTTTGAGTTTTGCTAGCCGTGGGTTATATAGAGCAGAATCAGAATTGGTAGAGAGTTGCGTTTGAGTATTTAGTGGCAGCGTTATTAGTCTGGGCCAGCGTTTGAAAGGTATGGCATGTTTTGATCTTTTGGTGCCAACATTAATGATTACAGTGATTGGCGGCAGAGAAGACTCCATTCCACAGAGCTGTGATATCTCTTGGGAATTCAACAATTACAAGAATTCAGATTTCCAGGTTTTGTTTAAAATTATAATAAATTTATTCCTCAATGCATTCATTGTTCATTGTTCATTGTATGTAGTTCGATTTCCTGAAGTGGAATAAGAGGAGTAATGTCATATCTTAACTGTTCATAATCAGCTAATTAGATTGCATGCCAAGTGTTTGTGAAAATGTCCATTGGCTGTAGGTGCACATTTTACATGTAGAAATCATATGTATGCATTTCAAAAGACCAAAAGAAGTTGCATTTGCACCTAGTTTCTTGCTAAGACATTGTAGTGTTAATTTGCAAGCACTTGAACATCAGTTGAAACCATATTAAGCGATCAAAAGTCAATCTGAAAACAAATAACAGCAAATTAGAGGTTTCATGACAATTGTTTGACAATATTCCTTGTGCCTTGAATCAAAAAGTTAAGGGAAACTTAGCAAGGGATATTACAGTGGTATCAAAGCTTACAAGTAAATTGTTTGACAAAATGTCAAACATCCAAATTTCAAAACAATATCTATCACTGGCTTAGCAATTCAATGTTTGTCAGGATTAGAACCTCAGGGGTTCTTACAGTGGTATCAGAGCGGTTTCCTGCCTTCCTGTTTGGGGTTGGGAAAATTTTATATTGATCATACAGATGATATGTGAGTGATCAACTTTTTTGCAATTATGTTAGTGATGGAAATAATCAGGAGGTTAATTAAATAGGGAAACAAGATGAAGCTGACACCACGGGATATAATGGATGACAGAAAGGATGCTTTGCTTAGCATGTTTGAGGACTATAACACTCTTCCTCAAAATGGTAAGAAAGATTTATCTTTCTACCATTTTATGAACTTTCATCCAAAGCTATGCGGTATGAATAGTTCAGTTAAGAAACAATATCATATGATAGCTCGTGACTTATTTGCAAGAAGGGTTGGTTTGCGGGATAATAGGCAAATGGTGTCTAGAGGTAGGAGGGTGAAATTCGAGGAAGGAGTGGGCACTCACAGTTCTGATTTTTATGACAGTACTCATAATGTTGAGCCTATTCATGAGACAACAACCATTCCATGTGTGAAAGATGGTTGCATGGAGTTTCCTAGTATAGACACTCAAGATTTGGGTGTTAGAGTTGAGTTATGTGATGCATATGTAGGCTATAGTAAATCTGATTTTACAAATCTGATCCGGGAAGATAAATCAGAAAATTCAGTGGTTGGTAATAGGTCCCAGGATCAAATTTTGGATAGACATGCAACTACCTTGGAAGAAGTGCGTGAAGATACTGTCATATCAACAACTTCCACTTTTCCAGATGAGCCATTCGTTGAGGTGCTTAGTAGCAGTACCTCGGTTGTTGATATGCGCAGTAATGATATCACATATGATGCTACTTTTCATGGGGTGAGCGATGTTGATACAACCTCATATCACAATGCAGATTGCGGGTCAGAGAGTTTGCATGGGAGTCGTGGATTTCCGAGACATCATTTGGTTGGTCAACTAAAGGTGAATGACTCTCAGATTGCCACAACCATTGAGGATTTTGATGTTGCTTGTCAGATGTTGGCTAGCTATGGTTGGGGTACCCTTGTGACAGATGAGCATTGTGATGATGGTGTTTCCCTTAAAGAGTTCCATGCACTACGAGAAGCCATTGGAGTAATGAAACATAACTTCTTACAATTACTTTCCGATAGGGATTATCGTCTCGAGTGGGATTGCACGTGTTATCATGCGTTGAAGAGAAAGGAGGAGGTAGATAAGCTCACCCCTGAGCTAGGAGTGACTATGGATTCATTGGAGAGAGCGCAATTGGCCCTTCATGAGTCTCAGTCACAGTTAGAGGAGTTTACTATGGATTTGATCTGAGCACAATCTTCACCATCTGCGGTTACAATATAGTTTCCTACAGTGGCAGTTGGTGATGATTTGATATCCACGGGTTGTGGTGATGGATGTTTTGAGGGCGTGGATACGTCTATCACAGATTCGGGTGCAGTAGTCTCATCTGGGATGAGTACTTTGGTTGAGAGTAGTAGATAGCCACTTATTGCACCAGTTTCTCCTAAGGGTAGTCCATTGACGGATGATGCAAATCAGATTGGTGATAGCTCTTTTGTAGCAATGGTGGATTCTCTCGAGAGTTGTGTTGGTACACGATGCTACTCCATCATCTTCACAGGAGATTCAAAGGGTATCATCTGGTTGGGAGTATGACTCTCATATTGATTTGTTTCCCTCCCTTGGAGGAAAATCGGTTACTTCATCTCATGCAGTTGATGGTGATAGAAAACTTGTTGTGTCCTAGGGTCAGAGTGATCAACTGCAGGTTTCAGGGGATAAGGTTGATTCTGCCTGATTTTGTTTTTACTGCACTGATACATTTGTTGAGTACCTGCTTTAGAGTCCGGAGTTTTAGGAGGGTACATATGGAGTCACTAAGGATACTCTCATCCAAGGTTCATGGGGCATTCGACATTTGGTGGGAGAAAATGGAGATACTCTGACTATAATGCTTCCACATAGAGATTTTGTGGTTGGGTTTGCAGAGAGGGTTACTAGAGACCCTGCCCAATCAGCTGTTCGGGGTCAGAGATTGGAGCCATCTTTTGATTCTCAAGATATTAGTGATGAGCCGTTGATAGAGATCATCGCCTTTTATCGTAATTACACAATGAGGAATTCTCATCAATTTTCTTTTGATCCACATGCAAAGGACTTGGTGATGCGTTGATGTGGATTGGCTCCGGGATTTACTCCATCTTGAGTAGATGGAGTTAGTAGCTGCAAGTTGGTGGGGAACTACTTGCAGAGTTGGCACATCCAGGGTAGTTTAGCAGAGGGTGGATTCCACATCAAGGGAGGTCTGACAGAGTGTTGCATGGGATTCAGTGTCGCTGATGTTTCCGGATATTTTTACCTCCTTATGATGGATGGGTGCGAGTTTCGTTCATTTTGGGATACATGTGGTGACAAGGTTACCACTGCAAGTTGAATGGGTCCCATTGTATTGCTTCACCATTGCCAACATGGTGGCGTTGTTATCATATTAACGCAACAGAAGTCTGAGGTTATTCTTCGTAGTAGGCTTCTATTCAGGATTTAGCATCCAGGTATATTTTGTTGGACACTCTTTAGTGTGCTGTGGGGTCCTATGTGTTCATCGGGGTTCCAGTCTGAGTTCACTGGGGAGTATTGCGGTGTGTACATGGTGTGGATTACTTGCAGTTTTACTTTCGATCCTCATGTGCATGATTTGTTTCAGATGCACCGTTTCAGTGTGCAAAGATTGGACAAATGAGTTGTTTATTTCTATGTAGTTATGGTTATTCTGGTGCTGCAACAATTGTGTTTCAGTGTGGAACATTTCACAATCTTTCTTTGGACCTCTAGTGTAGTGGAGTTTGTTTGCAGTCATGATTGTTCGGGGACCAGAAATCTTAGGGAGGGTGGACTGTAATGTCCCCATTTTTGCAAGCATTAGAGTTTGTTTGGATTAGCCTATCATTGGCCCTCGGAGGCTAAGTTAGATGGTAAGAGGTTTCCCTGTTGGCAGAACAAGAGGCTCTTTCCCATTTGGAGTACAAAAGCGATCCAGATTTGCTCTTGATTTGGTTAAGTTTGGTACACATACTATTTATAGTAAGTCATCTATCCAATATGTCTATATTTGGCAGGGCACCTCGACTGACATCAGTTGCAGTGATGACCTTTGGCACGTTTGTTGATCAGGTATTTAGGGATTTACTAACTATAGTAAATCAAGGGGTGATAGAGATGGACCCTTACTATTTTGAGTAAGGTACCCTGGTTAGAAGTGAATGTAGTGGGCTACCTCCTGGTTTTGACAAACTTGAGAAATAATGAGTATCTTTGAAGTTGACATTTTAGTTATTAGTAAAGTAATACTTTGTTAATAATTAATTAAAAGTGCACATCATTAAATGTTATTTGACTTTATTATTAAAAGTGGTTATTTAATGATCATAATCAAATTATAAAGTGCATATGAGGACTGATGTAAAGTGTCAATTTAAAAGGAGATATAAATGATTATTTTTTTTTTTTTTTTTAGGCAAAAGTGGGGTTACCACTAATATTTATATTAATAATAAAACTGGCTCAAGAGCTCAGTCGGGAAAGAACCAGTAAGAAAACCCAACATCATTACTCAATACAAGATATATAGAAGCTAAACTTATGAAAATTACATTACAAAAGACCCTAAAAAAGCGTCAAAAACGATACCACATTAATTGCTCAACAACTTATATCAAGTTAACATTTACAATGTGGTTGAAACAAAAAAATAACCCCTCTCATTAACTTTGACACACATCTAATAAGAAAATTCGAGTCGGTGTTTATATATTTGCAAGCTTTGGAAAAGTGGGCTTTATGCCTTCAAAAAGATGTCCAAGATGCTGATGTAGAAGAGACCACTTTGTCCAATAATCATATGCACATATGTATTTCATCCATTGATCATGCAGAAAGAAACCGTAGTGTCGATGAGCCATCAGAAGTCAGGAAATCCAAAATCAACTTGCTTTGTAACCCTACATGCCATTCGACACTATATTTATACAAAATTTGATACAAAAAATTCTGCTGTAACTTTCGTTATTCCTCCATTGGATCAAACTCTTCGGGGGAGACATCTGGGTGAGTACGAGGTGACCATCCCCCTTCATCTTCGTTTTGTGTCTGCGAATCAACCCATCCCGATACTTGATTGATTTGTTGGGAATCGACCCAACCATCCCTATTGAAAGAATGGGTAGTCGGCCATATTTCCTGCGGATACTCAACAGAGATTTTGGGCCTTCGAACTTCAATTCCCTGATGCAGAGGGGATACTGTTGTGCAATCAAATGGAGACTCCGTAGTGTTAGACCTAACAAGTAGTAAATTCAATGCATCCACTATTTTACAAATCGGCTCTTCCGAGTTCAAACCCAGTGTTCGGCCCACTGTTTGCAGAGCAACAGAAGTTTGGAGATTGCTCTGTTC
>MU227798.1:2207329-2221970 GCA_018584345.1 Thuja plicata
GTTTTTTCTGACATATCCAATATAGCGTTGAAGTCACCTCCTAGGATAACCTTTTGATCTGAAAGATTCTGAATATGATATGTTAAACAGTCCCATAACTTTTTTTTATCTTGAGTGGATGAGGGACCATAGACATTAAACAGATTAAATGATAAATCAAAACTTGTGACTTCTACCAACTGCCAAAAGTGATCCTGCCCAATTCTTTTAACTTTAGTGGTCTTTGAATTCCATAAGATAGCTAATCCACCCGAAGCTCCTGCCCCTTGTTGATGTATAGAGGACCATGAAGACCATTTCCCTAAAGTTTTATCAAATTTTTCTGTGGACAACTTTGTTTCTTGAAGTAAAACAATTTGAGCATGTGTAGAATCAATCTGCTGTTTAATTCTACTTCTTTTGTCAGAGGCATTAATGCCTCTGACATTCCAAGATGCTATTTTCATTATATGCAAGGAGAACCTCTAGTTCTCCTTGACATTTTCTTGGTGGACACAAAAGTATCGTCTAATGTGGATTGGATGCTAGCTGCTATTTCTTCCTTGGTTTTTGAGATTTTCGGTCTTCTCCCTCTTGATTTTGGTGTCTTGACAGCCGGAACAAATGTAGCTGGGGACTGTTCTATTGATAAGACACATTGCGTAATGGGGTTAGAAAAATTTTCAGAAATCCACGTTTGGGAGTACTCTGCCTCATCATGAGATGGGACTACCAGCAAGCCTTGTTCAGAGGTAGATACATCAGGTAGAAGGCATGCAGCATCCAATTTATGATTATCTGGATGACAATGATTACTGAGAAGTTCAGAGAGAGGGTGTAGCTCATCATGTTGTAGTGATGTATGATCATAGTACTCCTGGTTCCTTTGTGTATCTGGAATATTTATATACGTCAGGTAATCTTGCTGCCATTGATTACCAGTAATCGAAATATCGTCTGTTACATATAATGGTAATCCCAATCGTCCTAGTTTATCTGAGGATTCCTCTTTGCTTTCATCTGATTCTGAGCTATTACCTTCTGCCGCTTTTCCAGCCAGCTCAGTATCTTTTACAATTATCGTACCATGTGACACACCTGTATCGATATCCTCTGCTTGTTCCCCCAACTGCATTCCATTGTATAGAGTTAATATAAGCGGGGAATCACAAAATGTTAGATGCTGTACCACATTATGGGCATGTTCATTGGACAAAAGCGAGGGAATAGTAGGTTTCAGCAACCCCCTGATTCTGTACTTGACCTGTTGCGCCCACATTAGAAGATTGAAACACTCAAACATATACCGGATCATTTCCGCAATTCTTTCATACAAGCTCTGGTCCATATCGACAGTTGGGTGAATTGAACCCGTATTATCATCTCGATTAGTAGAGACAATACTATGATCCCTGTATATTGCTGTTTTGATATGTTGGGTACAAAGCAATGGATCAGAACTATGGTCTTCGCAAACATTTATGTTACATTTTTGACCCAGCTGACAATCAGAGTTTAAATGGCCAAGTTTTTGCTGATATGAGTGTACCGTTGCTGGGTCATTAATTATTATGTTTTGAACCCAAACTCCC
Source organism: Thuja plicata (assembly GCA_018584345.1). Taxonomy (NCBI): domain Eukaryota; kingdom Viridiplantae; phylum Streptophyta; class Pinopsida; order Cupressales; family Cupressaceae; genus Thuja; species Thuja plicata. The sequence continues at coordinate 2,208,901 of MU227798.1, forward strand.
CATTTGGAAGTTATTGTAATCTTCTGTTTAAAACTTTTATTGGTATCCATCAAAATACATACTCTAATATCCCGATGAGGTTCCTCTAAGGGGATAAAATCATGTCGAATAAAGATTCCCACAGTATTCGCAATGTGTTCTAGTATTTCTGGCTCTCTATACTCTAATGGCAGAAGGGGTAAAGAGACCCAGTAAGGGAAAAAACGGGCGAGGTTGGGCTCTGGTTTGAAGTTAGGAACCCATGGCATTGTAAAGAGGCCCAACCCCATGCAGAACCAGTGTTTAAATTTGTTCACCCGGTCTCTATCACTTTTTGTATGGAAAAGAACAACAAAAAATTGATTTACTGAATCTAAACAGAAAATTTCTTTGATTCCAGGAAACGAGCGCATGGCCCAATTTTTGATAACTGGAAATGACAAAGTATTGGCAGATAATTTACCTATAAGAGCCAGTTGTCGTAATGTACCAATGTGGGGCTGGAGCAGCTCTTCCGGAAGTGTGATCGAAGCCATTAGTGAATCTAAAGCAGTATCTCGATTCTTCTTTTGCCAGATCTGCTTTGACTTGTTTGGAATGAAGGGGGCTCGAGTACCTCGATCTAGTTGAATTGATGAAGATTTTCCATTTGCGTTCAATTCCTGATTATTCCTGACAGAATCTTTCTGCGCTCTCAATGGAGAACCTGGAGGTGTGCCTTCACAAATATCAAAAATAGGTTGCTTATCTTTCAAAAGAGCGCGGGTTTTATGTGGAACCCTAGGTTTGCGAAGAATCGTCAATTTTTGAATTTGAAAATTTTCCCGCTCAAGTCTGATTTGTTGGAATTGTTGATTTCTTGCGTTAAGGGTTTGACCTTGGGCAGCCTTAGTGGATGTCTCTCCAGTTTCAAACATGTGAAAACCTTCATAATGTTTCTTGTTGGAGAACTGAAAACGAGGGTTTAGGAAAAAAGGTTTTGCTGGCTGTACAATGGCTTTCCCCCGAAATATGGATCTAGTATTGTTACTTACCACGTTTTTTTCAGCAAACGTAGCCTTTGTGAAACCCGAAGTCTGTGAAGATGCAATAAGCTGCGATTTCCTGGCAGGCTGTACTATCGGTGTGGAACGAAAAATATTCCCGAAGGCAGAAGGGTGGACGACCTTATTACCTGCTGAAAAGCTGTTCTGGTTTTCTTGTTGATGATGTTGATGACGACGATGCTGCACGTACTGCCAGTTCATCTCTTCTGCCGCCCCTGCACCACTGCAACCTACAACCTTCTCCCTCCCCATCGCAGTTTTGTTGTGCACCAAATGGAGGGAAATATAATTAAATATTATATTTGAAATACTTCAAAAGCGAGTGCAACAAAAGCTAAATATTTTATGAGTCATGAGAAGTGTATTAAAGAAGCCATGATCGATTTGTTCTTGTGAATTATGAAAAGCAAATAGACGAGAGAAATTGAATTCATTCATGACTTGGTATTTGCTTTGGTTGTGTGAAGAGAAATTTGGAACAAGGGTTTCAAGTTCTGAGCTTGAAGAATTGTAAATTCTTCTAAGTATTTTTGCACTCTGAACTGGTGAAACTATCCAGTGAGATTGTGCCTGGAGGTGGCATCATTCAGAGCCATCCATTTGTGCTTCAAATTGTGATTCAAATTGAGAAGGTGTTCTTGTGTTTATTTCCAGCAAATGCTCGTAAGGCTGGAGGCCGCAATTGAGTGCAGATCGCAACATATTGGGTGACCTGCATTTTGAGTTTTGCTAGCCGCGGGTTATATAAATCAGAATCAGAATTGGTAGAGGGCTGCATTTGAGTATTTAGTGGCAGCATTATTAGTCTAGGCCAGCATTTGAAAGGTATGGCATGTTTTGATCTTTGGGTGCCAACATTAATGATTACAGTCATTGGCGGCAGAGAAAACTCCATTCTACAGAGCTGTGATATCTCTTGGGAATTCAACAATTACAAGAATTCAGATTTCCAGGTTTTGTTTAAAATTATAATAAATTTATTCCTCAATGCATTCATTGTTCATTGTATGTAGTTCGATTTCCTGAAGTGGAATAAAAGGAGTAATGTCATATCTTAACTGTTCATAATCAGGTAATTAGATTTCATGCCAAGTGTTTGTGAAAATGTCCAGTGGCTGTAGGTGCACATTTTACGTATAGAAATCATATGTATGCATTTCAAAAGACCAAAAGAAGTTGCATGTGCACCTAGTTTCTTGCTAAGACATTGTAGTGTTAACTTGCAAGGACTTGAACATCAATTGAAACCATTTTAAGCGATCAAAAGTCAATCTGAAAACAAATAACAGCAAATTAGAGGTTTCATGACAACTGTTTGACAATATTCCTTGTGCCTTAAATAAAAAATTTAAGGGCAATTTAGCAAGGGATATTATAGTGCTATCAAAGCTTACAAGTAAAGTGTTTGACATAATGTCAAACATCCAAATTTCGAAACAATATCTATCATTGGCTTAGCAATTCAGTGTTTGTTAGGGTTAGAACCTCAGGGGTTCTTACATGCCCGTCCTGTGCTTGTTAGCCATTTCCCTTCTAGGTTTCCATTTTCTGATCCATTTTTTTGGTGACGGGTTCCCATAATTTTTTAACTCTTCTTCCTTTGTCCAAGGGAATTCTTAAATACCTACATGGGAAATCCCCCTTTTTATATCCTAAAATATGACAGATTTCGTCTTCAACTCTAGCCTCAGTATTTAGAAAAAAGATTACAGATTTTCTGTGTTGATCGTTTGACCGGATGCTTTCATTTATTGGGTTAAAATTTTCTTATAGTTCCTAGCTTCTTCTCTAGCACTTTTTCCTAGGAGCAATATATCGTCTACAAATTGCTCGTGTGTGATATTAGGGACTCCGTTAGTGACTTTGATACTAGAGATTTGTCCTAACTGTTGTGGCCTATGTACCAACCTCCCAAAAGCCTCAACCATAATTATAAATAGGAAAGGGGATATGGGATACCCTGTCTTAGTCCTCTTGAAAGAAATTTTGGGTGTAGAAATGCAACTAAAAAGGAGTTTGATCCATTGTTTGGAAAAACCAAAAGCTTCTAGGCATTTATAGAGGAACCTCCAGTCAACCTTATCGTATGTTTTTTTGATGTCTAGTTTGATCAACATGCTTGGTTCCTTATTATGTGAACAAAGTGGTTAATCTCCTGACCTATAATAATGCCATCAAAGATAGATCTACTGGGTACAAACCCAGTCTGTTCTTCTGATATGATTTTAGGCAGTTATCTTTTAAGTCTATTTGCTAGAGCTTTGGATAAGACTTTGTAAATAGTATTGCATAACGAAATTGGCCTCAAGTCACCTAGTTCTTCTGTTACAACTTTATTAGGAATGATGGTCATGAATTTGTTATTTATGTCTCTGAGTAGTCTACCTGATTTCCGAGTATTTTCAATTGCACCTTTCATATCAGTGGCTAAAAAGTGCCAACATTTCTGACAAAAAGCTGCCTGGAATCCATCTGGACCCTAGGCTTTATCCGGGTGTAATTGAAATAACGTTGTTTTTATCTCTTCCATGGAGAACTCACTATTAAGAATTCTGTTGTCTACATCTGTATCTAGTTTAGGTATAGTATTTAATAGCTGTTGTTGTGCATATAAATCAGAGTGCTCCCAATTTTTCAATATATTATGGTATGTTGGCTAAATATTTTGCAAGTCACTAAGACTACAACTTGGCAAAATGTTTCTTTTAGGCAGAAATATGTGGGATTGCTCTCTCCTCTCAACAATAGGGGAGGTTCCCTTCTTACCGCAGGTGGCTTCAAGTAAAACTGAACTGTATCACACACAGTTCTCCTTGCTACAGTAATACTGGTGGCTCAAGGAATGACTTAAAAACAATCCTTTAAGACAACGGTTTATTTTATCCAAAGATGAAATAATTATAAGAACTCAAAGTTTCTTATCTTTACTTCAAATAATTACTCTAACTTTAGATGCACAAGAAAGCTCAAAGTCTTTCCTTGAACACCCTCTACTCTGATTTAAGATTCTACCACTGAAGCCCAAAGTCTTCAGCTTTGAATCGTTGCAGCCACTACTCTCTATAGTAACCCTGATCTCCTGAAGCACACCCGATCTCCTGAAGCACAAAGTCTTCAGAAAACTTGGATTAAAGGTGTTCCAATGATATAAGCAAGATAACTATTTAATCTGAACAAGGATCAATGAATGCAACATAAGAATACATCCATTAATGGTCAGTCAACAACTCAAAGTCTGTCAATCTCTATTCCTTCATTCAAATGCTCAGCTCTTTTACAATGAAACACAAAGTCTTTAGAACTCGAGAGTTTTGCCTATAGTTTACTTGTACACAACAAAAGATGAATATTTACAATGAGCTCCCTCCTTTATATAGGAAAAGAGGAGAGAGAAAAGTGGAGAAGGGGAAACCCTTAACCACTTTGATTTATTCAATCCTTATCTATAACTAACTTTGACTTACCCAATGTTGTAGGACCTAATGTACTTGCAACATGATTACATAAGAACACTTTACATATTTTTATGTAATCTGTCAAAGGTTCTATACTTTTACAAAAATTGAGTGTCCTAACAACACTTCAAAGAAAATTTATACAAGTCTCAAAATGGCATAGAGACTTGTGTATCACGGCTGGATCCAGCGCGCCTGTATATTGAGCAATGTTTGCAGTCTTGCGTGCAAGACTTGCTGCCCTTGAAATTGCATCATTATATCCACCTAGGTCCTTTTGTAGACGATTCAAGACAACTCTAAAACCAGCCAGTTTGTCCATGGAGTTACAACTAAAAGATTTTGGTTCCAGTTCCTGATGAATGATTTGCACAAACCCTGACATGGCTTGTTCCTCTGTAATCAGCTCACCATTATCAGTCATCAGCTTGCATGTTAGCTTGTAATGTCCCCTCTCTAGGATAAGATTTGATAAGAAATAATAAAAATAAATTGATAATAAATAATAAAAATTAATTAACAGATGGACAATTAATAATAAATTTAATTTATTATTAAAATTAATTATACTATTACCCTTATATAAAAGAATATAATAAATTTATTATTATTAATGTAATGATATGATACATCATAATATAATATAATAATAAGTAATAATATAAGATAGAATTAATATAATATATCATGTCAAATATAAAATAGAAAATATCAAATATTACATATAATAAATAATATATAAATTAATAATAAAAAAATATAATAAATTCATAACATAATATTTATTAAGCCCGAACATATGATATGACGGGCAACAACTAGAGAGTCGCGACCATGGCAGGTCGCGGCACTTTCCCACCCCCTGCGGGTATTTGAAGGGGAAGGCACCATAGATTGAAGGGGAGATATTTTTAATGTCATGCTAGTACTAATATACACGGTCAGCAATACATCAGCGCTTTGAAGATGAAATGGTGTGATTAGCATAAAGTCATAACTACGCTCAGCAAGGAGCAACAAAAGAGAAGATTATAGCCCACGCACAAATCAGCGGCTTGTAAAACAATTATGACAAATCAATGCTAAACATTGCTATCGCTAATATACTGAATTAATCTACAGCAATTTAAGGAACTTGACTAGTCAATCAGCAAATACGATGAGGTGTGATTTACATGTAATTCAAATAGATAACTAAATGGAGTGATTAGCCTTCATAATGAAGCAATGTGGTTTAGAAGCAATTGACGATATATATATATATATATATATATAAGGATTGAAGTCAATAATTTGAATGATCAAGGAACAGGAATTTCATCAGAATCAGCGAATAAGAGTTTAATATCAACTCGAGCAAACAGCAAGAACATTTCCACACAAAAATATTAATTTTGTGATTATCATATAATAATCAGATCTATCTATTAACATTCTCCATAAAGTCTTGTTAATTGCTTTCCTTGCAGAGATTAAGTCAGTAATAACATATCTCTCAAGGTCAGCATACATTTGTTATAATAAAAATGACATATGTATATAATGATAGGATGGATATACCGAAAGTATATTGTATCCATAAGGCCTAGGAAGAGATGAGCCATAATGAGGCGGTGAACATAATGGCTTTTAAGGACCATTCTAGAATGACCACAAAAGTAGCTAGAACCCCAAGAGGCCCTTACCATAAGGAGCCAAGTAACCTGCTTACGGTCTCTTCCCAAAAATTAGGAGGGAAGTGAAAATGGGAGAGGTTGTCATGAGCCGCCAAGTTGAGCTAGGGAATTGCGCAAAGTAACTTCTCTTGGACTTGGTGTAGAAATGGCACAGGACAAGACCCCCCTTCGTCTTACCCTTATTATGTGAAAGAATCTAGATACTCTTATATATCCTTTTATTTTTTTATATATGTTTTGTATGGAATTTTCTAACTCATGTGCAGGTTCATCCATCGAGGATTATTGTAAAGAAAGATAATACTTGACAAGAGAGGAGACATTACATAGCTCTTCAAAGATCTTAACAACGATTCCCTTTTGTTCAGTGCACACTTGTATGGCATCACGGATCTCTGTTTTTAAGATCTTCAGAACTTGTTTTTTATTTATCATCTGATCCAAGAATTCGAAATAGATCTCTTTTGAAGAGAATATCTCATACGTACACAGGTTGTCAAGGTCAGCTTCCGCCATCTTCCACACATCCAAGTCTTCACTTAGAGTCCTTGATTGCTGATTGAAAGATGTAACCAGCTCTTGTAATCGATCAACGGTCTTCTTGACATTTCTGAACATACGATATGCGGTCCTTGATGACCAACACTCCTTGGGTTTCCAACTGGCTCCCCCAATCATCTATCACTTTGGCCTTTTTCTCTAGGCGTGCGATTCGCTGTTGTGTATCCTCTGAAAACAAATTCACATGCTGAGAAGAAGAATTTCATTCAAGAGCCTCACAGAGACAGATATTCTCCTCCTTTAGGAGGTTCTTTTTTATGCCAAAGCTTGTTTGTTCTCTTGTTTAGCTGTTCCCCTGCATCTTTGACATCTAACTGACAACCCATGAATGATTGCTTACCCAATTCCACCCTAGTATTCTTGTAATCTGTGGTCTAAAGTTCATCAATAGGCTTGTCTGAAATTAGTTCAGCTACCTCAGCATATTTGGTGTTTTGCTCATCAACAATAACCTTCGAGACCACTTTTGCCTTTTTATTTTTAAGAACCGGAGATTTGTTCTTTGGTGTAAGATTAAGCTCTTCCGGAGGCATTTCTAACTTCTTCCTTTTTTGTGTGATAACACCCAACCAAGAAGGTAAAATGAAAGAGGAAGAACCATCGGTTGTCACCATGGTAGTCACCGGTTTTGCTTGAGAAGAAGTAGGGGCAGTTGTGATGGGTGCCTCTTCTTGCACTGTTGTTGCAAATGGATTCTCCAAAATTTTTTCCCCCATGAATGTTTCAATCTATGCAGATGTCAGATTATTACTTACCATCAGCCTATCCAACTTGGGCAAATCCTTAGGCAATTCATCAAAGATATGCGACAAGTCTTCTTTCTGTGCTAGAGCAGCAGAGGAAATGGGTGTAGCCGGCACAATGGCAGTGGAGTGTATAGGCGGAAAATGCATTGTGAAAGAATCAACATCAGTGTCAAGTGGTGACATAGGAGGTTCGTCCATCTCTGCCGCTGATTCAAGCATGGCTTGGATTTCATCCGCCTTCTGTACTCGCGGTAGCTCATGAGTAACTGAATCCTGCAACTCTTCTTCACTATCCGAAATTCGGATCTTTTCAGGCCCCTTTGTTTTGGATGTGGCAATGGGTGTAGGAGCCTTAACCATGAGCTTTCCTTCCTTGATAGCTAGCTTCTGAATGGTTCTGATTTCTGATGCTAAGGTTTCTCCTTTCCCTTTACCTGAAATCTCTGATTTCAAACCCATTGGACCAGCAAGATCGAAATCCTTTCCAGGCTTGATTTTGATACTTCTCATACCCCTCATTTTCAGCTAAATGTTTGTATTGGCTAAGATGCTCTTAAATCTGTCCCAAATGGACATACTTTCTTTCACTGACCAGCATGGAGGTAAAATAGGCAAGTTCTTAATACAATGCTTCCTATATTCTGGATCCAGAATATCATCATCATCTTCGAACCCATCAGGAATCTGTGCAAGGTTGAAGTCCACAATCTATTTTATGGTAAGACGACAGTAATCCATTTTTGCAATATCAACCTTAGTGCAAAGATCAATCTAGATGTCTTAAAGGCGATGAATATGAATGAATTGCCTTCTAATTTTATCATTCATGCCCGTCCAATTGAAAGAACTTTGGGCCATGAATTTCTTCAGATTAATCGCCTGGAGTTCAAACTCCATACACTTGGCTTTTGGTACTGCATCAAGTGAGTATCCACCAATCTTCAAAGGATTCCGCGAAGAGATGCCGACTCCCGGTCTATGCAATGTAGATTGATATGCGCTGCCGAGCCAACTTCATTAGGATGATCCTGCTTGTCGGATATCTGGGTAAGGTATATTGTTCTTCCTTGAAATGTCCCATCCTTAGGTAGTTGAAGTTTGGGAATTGGAGAAAGAAGCACCCATACTCGCTGACTTTATTCCAAGCCTCATCAGAAACCTTCTTATTTGGGAGCTCCTTATCAAACATACATCTATAATGCCCAAAGAAAGCATCTTGCACTCTCCTGTAATGAATACGATTTAATCTCAGGGGCAATTGATCAAAATAGACCCAAATAGGTACTTGTGACCTTACTCCTTTGGTAGAGAGCACTGAAAAAGACCCCAGGGCAGCAACAATATAAACCAAGTACGAATTCATGTACAAGGTACCAGTCGTTGTAACTTGTGCCAGTTGCTCACAAAGAGAGTCACTTATGAGCTTACCCTAGAAAAGTCTCTGTCTTGACTTCATAATCAAAGAGAAGTACTTGTACATCCAAGGCTCGAAAAGATTTGATTCTTTAAGTCCTCTGATTCTGCTCAACAGGGTTACGAGATCCTGGATTTCTTCCTTGAAATCCGACCTACGCATCCCTTTAGGCCATCTCACAAAATTGGGCCTTTTGGTGACTAACCAATGCTCATTGATGTACCTCATGCAAGTTGATTTCCCATTTTCCCAGCTATTGAGAGCTTTCTCTACCATCATGTCCATCACAACCGGAGTTGGTGGAACTCTGAAAACCCGGTCAATTGTATCCGGATCGAGACTCATTACCACTTTTCCATTCTGATCCTTGATTGTTCTGGAAACAGGATCAAAATGCTTGGCGCATGCTATGACGAATTCAGGTTCCAAAGCCGCTATAGGGAAAGTAGAAACATGGTGTATGTAACTTTCCCTAATACTGATCATCTCATCTTTGGTAGGTGTGTCTACTCTTTTTAGGAACTCCTCCATGTCAAGGTGACCAATTTCTGTGTCTCGAATCTCCTCTACGTATGATGTAATCTGAGTTGAGGAAATGGAGTTCTGATATCTGTCATACTGGTACTTCATTTTTTTCTTACCCTTGCCTTTTGGGGATGCGGATCCTCCTTATGACATGACAAGAGTTGCCGCAACAGCAACTGTAATATGGAAATTCCAGAAAACAAGCACCTCATCATTAAGAGTAGAAAAATCCATCTGAGAAACAGAGCTGAGAAAAGAGGGCAGCCCTTTATGAAGAGGGAAAACATGCACAAGTGGGGTTTTGGATGCATTTGCACATTTTGGACAACAAGACAAAAGAAATGAAGAAAACATCTTCAATCTGGCGCATGCTGGACCTTTTTATGAGTAATTGCATATGAATTCATAAAGTGGGTTTTTTTCACAATTCTACATATTGGGACAACAAGTCTTACCTTTTCCATATGGGAATATGAAAAGGTGGGTTTTTTTTGGTACATATTGCATATGGGGCAGCACTTTGCATATGAGGCAGCACTTTGCATATTTTCATGCATTCTTGGGAAAATCACCATCAAGAATAGGGTTTTTAATTCCGACTGCATATGAGAATAAATTGCATTCTCATATGCAACTTAGAAGAAGAAAGAGGAATAGAAACGAAACACATTATATACAAACAAAAACAAAAACAAATGCAACAAAGAAAGAGAAACAAGAAAATATACCTTCGCTTCGAATGCAAAGGGGAAGAACTACAAACTTCTCAAGCTTACAAAGTTTAAACAAAATTCTGGAAATGATGATTTCAAATTTAGCTTGAGAGGGGAAGAGAAGGGATATATAGACAAATAAACTTGACAAATTCTTCATGCAACTTCATGAGTCATAGAAAGGAAATGATAAATGTCTATAATGCAGTCAAAATTTGCATTAAATTTGCATGCAAAGAAGAAGTTTTCAACCAAAAACATGTCCTAAATAAAACAATCTCTTCCTCCAATAAATGCATTTTCATTTAAGAATGTATTTCGAATTTGAAGAGGAGGAAACATTTTTAACTTACCAAAAATCTGCCTAAAGAATAGGAGTTAATGTTGCAGAGACTAATGGCGGATTTCTTGGAGAAGAAAACGTTTTTCTTTGCACATGCCCTAGACGGGCTTCTCCAAACAAAACGCAGCCTTGAGTGGTGTCAAACTTCACGTTTTTGGGATGCAAAATCCTCTCAAAACCCCGTCATGCTTCCATGGAAGAGAAGGCGCTGTCTCTAGTGGAGAGAAAATGCGTTTTAATCTTCTCTTAGCATATGAAAATAAATGCTATTGATAGGAAAAACAACGCCCAACACTATTGATGAAACCATGAGTCTTGAGAAGAACATATGCATCATTTTCCTTAAAAACGATATGCAAAGCGTTTGAAAATCGACGCCTTCACTTAACTCATGAAGCCACGGGCTTTTTAGGAGAGTTCGCATATACGTTTCAACATATAAAACGATATGCAGTTTGCAATAAAAATGATGCCCTCTGCACTCACGCATTTTTGGAAGATGAAAACATATGTTTTGGGTTTGAAAAAGATATGTTAAAGAGTAGAAAATCGACGCCTTCTCCATATGAGAGTAAAACATGGATTTTAAAACATATAACACGTGTTTTCTCTTCCAAAATCGACGCCTAAGAGTCTTAAGACAAGCCACGACCTTTTGGAAACATTTCGCATATATGTTTTAACATATAAAACAATATGTAAGTCATCCGAAAAACCACGCCCAATGACATAATGGACAGGCACGGGCTTTTTAGGGGATTTTTGCATTTGTTTAAACATACAACAAGATATGTAATTGGTTAAAAAAAAACATACAACAAGATATGTAAATGGTTAAAAAAATGACACCCTCTGACTTAAAAGGCAAAAAAAACGTGTTTCTTTAGAGACTTTATCATATCAAATGATATGTAATAAGAGCAAAAAATGCCACCATTGGCATAAAAGATGAAAGCATGAGTTTTTAGAAGGAATACAATGAGTTTTAAGTGGAAATACATACACTTACACATGCATTTTAAAATAAAAACCCCACCATTCACTTAAGTTAAAAAGAATAACTAAATAACTTAAAAATTAATGTGATCCTATTAAAAAAGCCCACTCTTTTAACTTGCCAATTGAAGTAGACTTAATTACTGTTGGCTAAATATTTTGCAAGTCACTAAGACTACAACTTGCAAAATGTGTGTTTAAGGCAGCAGTATGTGAGATTACTGTCTCCTCTCAGCAATAGGGGAGGCTCCCTTCTTACTGCAGGTGGCTTCAAGTAGAACTGCACTGTAACACATACAGTTCACCTTGCAATAGTAATACCGGTGACTCGATGATTGACTTAAGAACAATCAAACGAGGTAGCAGTTGATTTATCTAAAGATGAAGTGATACAATGAGCTCAAAGTCTCCTGTCCTCAATTGTATCTTCATGCTGAGGTACAAGTGGAACATCTGATTTTCCATTGGCCTCCAACCAAGCGAGATGTCTTATGGGACATCCCCTTGATCGAACAAATTCTGAAACCCTCTTGTTGGCTGCAACTTGAGTGATTGGTTTTTCAACCATGACAATCTCATGCTCCAAATGATTTCCTTCTTGAATTCAGATGGATACATGACTACAATGCATTCTTCAGTATGTTGTTCACAAATTTCAAATTGAGAAGAATTACCAACAAGATGTGAGCAAAACTCCTCTATAGTCTTCATGAAATGATCTTCATCAAGTTCGGGGGTAGATCTTCCATGCAACACTCGTTCAAGTTCATGACCTTGAAACAAAGATACATTATTTTCAACTTGATTAGGAATCGCTTGCAAATCAATCATTTCATGCCGAATGACATGATCATCTTCACGCACTTGAACATCAGATGAAATTTTTTTATCTTTCTACTTTTCATCAATAGCTTTCTGAGACTGCGTGAACCAGAAATAAGAGTCGCCAGCTATATCTGCTTCCTTTTCCTGGAAGAGAATAGCAAGATCACTTTCCTCAGATTCAGGATGCTTTATTGTTGCCTTCACTGATGGTGCCTCAATAGCAAGCTTTTTTGGTGATAAAACCAACTTTTGTTGATTCTCATCAGCAGAACAATGAGCAACATTTAGAAGAGGTTTTCTTTGTACATCTTCGTGAGGAATGAAGAACATACCCTGAGCTATTTTCTTTTTGAGAGCAAGCAACTCATTTGCCAACCTCTGTACCGCAGGATCCGTCCTTGTCATGGGAGAAAATGAATCGGAAGAAAGATAACTTTCTTCAAACCCATTTGCTTCAATTCTTATCTGCTCAGCAAGAATAAGATCATCTTCAATTCCAATGGCCAATGTCTGTGCAACTGCAAGAGTAGCGGGAGCTTCTCTTCTCAATAGAAAACTGATTTAGGGAATCTGAGCATTGACAAAGAAACACTTCAAATTTGCAGCTGTAGGCCGAGCAATAGCTGGAATCTTTCGTGTCAACTTGTTGAAATGAACCACAAATTCACGCATAGGTACATTGGATGCCTTCTTCAACTGAGTGAGTTGGGCCAATAGGGCATGAGCATCTTTAGGCGGCTTGAACCTTTCTTCAAACTTGGCTATGAGAGTAGCCCAGTTTGTGATGGTCT
>MU227798.1:2222072-2244498 GCA_018584345.1 Thuja plicata
CGGGATGTTGCTGTCCATTTCCAAAGAACTTTGGAAAATTCTTCCGCGAGCCATCAGGAAGAGCATGTAGAGGTAGAGCTAGATTCAACGGACCAAAAGCATTTCCCCAAGGACCTTGAGCCATTTATATGTCCTGGGTTAAAGCTTGAAAAAGTACGAGAAATAACAAAATGACAGAATAATTACAATGGATAGGACACAAGCATACTTCAAACGAAAGCATGAGGCTTCCGAATGCATATCGCGTTCCCAGTAGAAACCCTTTACAAAATATCTTGGATGGAACTTCGTTTAGTTCTCTCCTATAGAACGAACGATTAATCCTTTTCTCTTTTTTTAGAAAAAGATTGCAAAGTGAAAGTGTTGTAAAACAACAACAAAAATATTTAAAGAAGCAAAGTGTCCATGAAGGCACAAAGTCCTCCGTCGCTTCTCGGGGACGAGAAACTCAACTAGAAGCTCAAAGTCTTCTCAATCAAACTTCTTATCAACCTTGTGTTCGATTTCCCCAGTAGAGTCGCCAAAAACTGTTGTCCTCAATTTTGGATTCCCCAAAATTGGGGCAACCCTACGCAATTCTCAATGTTTGGTAGGAGTTTTCTCTAAGAATGTTGATGTTTTGTGAGGAGTTCTATTTAGACAGGATCAGTTATCCCTTGGTTCTTGTTCGATTTTACTTCTTGCAAACATCCAGTCTTTTTGTCTTTTCTTTTTGCTTTGTTTTGCGTCTTGTTTTTGTTCTCGTTCGGGTCTTAGTCTTGTAGCTTGGTTTTTGGACAATTCGTACCTCCTTCTAGGTCAGTAAAGAAATGGTCTTTTTCTTGTCAGGTGCATAAAGTGAAAGCTTATTTTGTATGAGTAATAGATTTTGAACTCTATTCTAAGATTTTGCATCATTTTGCAAAGTTTTACTTGGAAATTTTAATGATAGCGAGATTTGGAATCACATCCGCATATCAAATCATTAAAATTTTAAAGACGCATACAAATGTTTTAAGTTCTTTCGGCATTTAAAATAGATTTCTAAAATAATATTTGCATTTTATTAAACGACGAAGATAAAGATGAGATTTATAAAAAAAATCAAGTTTTATTTATAATTCTTATGATTCATTATGAATCACCATTTAACGACGTTTTTTTTTAAGAAAACAATGTTTTTATTATTATTTTAAAATAATAATAATAATGATATCAAAATATATATGTTAATATTAAAATAATAACTTATTATAATGCATATCGTAGAACAAATGTTATTATAATTAGTTTTATTCAAATATTAACGCATTGTTTTTTTTAATAAGAACGTTACTCTATCCTAAAGCCATATGCTGTTATTTCATTTAAATGAGCATATCGTTTTTTAATAAAAACCGTAGCTTATGCTTTTGATAACATGGCGTTCTTTTTGGTTTAAAACGCATGATTATTCACATTGCATTTCGCATATGTCTAAGGCTTATTAAAAACCCGTGATTGTTTAAGTGACTGGTCGTCGGTTTTAAATTTAAAAAACATATCTTACTCCAAAGCACGGATATATGATTTTCCCTTCCTTAGGCTCGCGGCTTATATACAACATAGCGTTGATTTTAAATAAACAAGCATATGTTATAAGCAAAGAAAATGATGCGGTTTTATTCATTAAAGCGTCGGTTTTCATTGACATGCTATGACTCACATGGTGTTGATTTATTTTTAAAATGCACATCATTTTTACTAAGCCCGTGTTCTCACTTAGACTAAGGCGTTTTTTAATACTAACACATGCGTTTGAAGAACATATCGAAATACATGTGTTTTCTTTTATTTAAAACCACGGCAGGCACTAATCAATGCCAAAACATGTGATGGTCTTTGTGAAAGGATTTATTGCGGTGAAAATATGGCATCTTCTTCCTGTGAAATGCATAAGAGTTTTCATTAAAAACGTTAAAACTCCTCCATAGCTTGCTGCGTTTTTTATGGAGGAATCTGGCTGTGGTGTCCTTTAACTTCCAGACTTTGTCTTCTCAGAAAACTCAGTCATTAATCTCTGCAGATTTCCCTCCTGTTCTTGTGCGGTTTTGGTAAGATTTATGACTTTCTATCAAAAACGTTTTTCTTCTAACTTTTCAATTTCGAAATGCATTCTTTCTATGCAATACATTTATTGAAAAGAAGATGGTTATCAACTAGGGCACGTGCTTGAATCATTCAAAGCATGTTGCTAATTTTAAGCAATCAGAGGTGCATGGAGGACATTTGTTGAAAGCTTCATCTTGAGCTGTCCAAATGCATTAAATCAGCAAGTAAAACTAATAATACTCTTTGCCTATTTAGTGTTAAATTGGAGGCTTCTTCTTGAATTCGAAATCCTCAATTGTTTCCAGAATTCTAAGTTTGGGAGAGGCTTTCTATTCTTTGCATTTCTCAAAGGAAGGGAAGAAGTTTTTCTTTATTTGTTTTTCTTGCATATGTAAATCTTCCATTTCAGTTTCAGATTTACATATTCTTCTTGTCTTTCCATTTCCGTCTTCTTCTTCCATATTCTTCTAAGTTGCATATGAGGATGTCATTTATCCTCATGTGCAGTCGGGATTAAAAACCATGTTCTTGATAGTGACTTTCAAAAGTGCATGGAAAGATGCAAGGTGCTGCCCATATGCAAGATGCAACAAAAAGATCACCTTTTCATATTCCCGATGATGAAAAGACAAATGTAAGACTTCCAATATTCAGCCCATGAAAGCCCACTTTCCACTTTTATATGCATTTGTTTCTAAAAAGCCCACCATGCATATCAAACATTCAATGTATCAAGTTCAATGCTTGCTGTCCCTTATGCAATCCCTCCGAAAAAGCTCACCTTTTTCATATTCCCATTTGAAAAAAAAGTGAGAATGCTTGTTGTTCCATGTGCTTTTGAAAAGCTCACCTTCATCTTATGAGATGCAAATGATATTTAAAAAACCCCACCTTCCATAAACTCAAAGCTTGTTATTCATTCATATGCAGTGTTACAGAAAAACCTCGTATCAAGTTTGTTCTACCCCTCAAGGATGCAAGTTCTTGTTGCAAGTTGAAAGATTTTCTCATGTTTTTTCCATGATGCAAGGATACAAAGCTAGAGCAACCACACGATGAAGCCAGACAGGGAGGTGGAAAGTGTGAAATGATTCTAGGCATAGAATGCTTTCAAAACTGAAACAGATAGACACAAAGATGCCTCTCAGTGATCACCACTATGATGCTGAACAATCAAGGATAGAGATTCACGTTCCGGTTCGAGATGTTTTCACCCAACCAGAACACATCACTCATCAGGCGTCTTGTAGCAGCAAGAAAACTGAGCAGAGGATGACGCAAATAGATGTCGTGTCTTGTCAGACACTTAGATGATTTCATTATGCATTTTGTAAAAGTGCAGAATCTTTGACAGATTACACAAAAATATGTAATTGCATGTGATAGTATCACGTGCAAAGCTGTCTCATGTAATCATGCTGCAAGGACATTAGGTCCTGCAACATTGAATAAGTCAAAGTTAGTTAGTTAGAGATAAGGATTGAATTAGTCAAAGTGGTTGAGGGTTTCCCCTTTCTTCTCCACTTTTCTCTCTCCTCTTTTCCTATATGAAGGAGGGAGCTCATTGTAAATAATCATCTTTTGTTTGTGCAAATAAACTATAGGCAAAACTCTTGATTTCTGAAAACTTTGTGTTTCATTGTAAGAGAGTTAAGCATTTGAATAAAGGAATAGAGATTGACAGACTTTGTGTTGTTGTCTTGAAAATCAACGAATGTATTCTTATGTTGCATTTGTTGATCCTTGTTCAAATTGAATAGTTTCTTTGTTTATATCATCGGAGCATCTTTAATCCAAGTTTTCTGAAGAGTTTGTGCTTCAGGAAATCGGGGTTACTATAGAGAGTAGTGGCTGATATACTCCAAGGACTGAAGACTTTGGGCTTCAGTATTGGACAATAGATTAATAGAATACTTATTTGAGGTGAGGACAGGAGACTTTGAGCTCATTGTATCACTTCATCTTTAGATAAATCAACTGCTGCCTTGTTTGATTGTTCTTAAGTCAATCATCGAGTCACTGGTATTGCTGTTGCAAGGTGAACTGTATGTGTTACAGTTCAGTTCTACTTGAAGCCACCTGCGGTAAGAAGGGAGCCTCTCCTATTATTGAGAGGAGAGAGTAATCTCACATACTGCTGCCTAAAACACACATTTTGCAAGTTGTAGTCTTAGTGACTTGCAAAATATTTAGCCAACAATTACAACATATATATTCTAATCAAATATGCAGATGCTATTAAAAAGTCCACTTAATGAAGAAAGAACATAATTTTTATATGCAACTTAGATTTTAATAGCTTGATATGTAGACATGATTGTAAAACCCACTGCTATTAAGAACATGAAGCAAAACTTCACAGAATGATGTGAAATTTTAAAATGGAGTTTCGAATCCTCTTTACATATAAAATGAACTCAAGTCTGTGCAATTGACAAGAAAAAGTCCACCTTTTTAATATTTTCCAAAGACGTGCAGTCTGTCCGAAAAAACCCACTGGTAGAATCTTGAAAAGCCTATAACTTGAGTTTGACTAACCCAAACGACCTCTAAAATAGCTCGAAACGAGCAGGATTGCGAAAACTACAAACCTATCACAAAAATGAAACCAAAAACAAAACACAAAGACCAAGAAAAATGAAAGAAAGATCAAAAGACTAAAAGCTTTGCAAGAAGTAAAATTAGGAGAGAATCTAGGGATGACTGATTCCGTCGAACAAACCTCTTCCAGAACATCGACCTCCTTAGAGAAAAATCCTATCAATCGCTTGGGAATTGCGTAGGGTTGTTCAATTTTATGAATGCAAGATTGAGGACAACATGGTAAAAGTTCACTGTTTTGCAAGATCTTGGGGATTTTCCACAATATCCCCCCTCTCAATTTTTAGTTTTTAGAATTCTATTAATGTTCCTTCGGCACTTCGTGCTGTAGTGAAAGAATTTGGAGTTTCTGTCTCCGTTTGAAAGCCAAGTTTCTGTAGATTTCTGTATCCAAAAGGTTTCCTCCGTGGATAAAAGATCCTCATACTTCTGTAGCAACTCTTTCTCTTTAAGGTAACTGTTTCTGTCCATACCTGCTCGAATGACTTCATCATTCAGCTCTTGGATACCTTCTCAACCTCGGTTTTTTCAGAAAAAATATTTCTAAAATGATCTTTGTTCCATTTCAAGGTTTTTTTCAGTTTTAATGATTTCAGTTTTGACACAAAACAAAACATCTTTGAACCTTCAAAGTTTTCTTCCAGCCACCATTTCTCTGCTAGACCTAAAAAATCTTTAAGTTGCAGCCACATATTTTTGAATTTCAAAGGATTATTGTGTGGTTTTCGTTCTTCTTCAATTTCTAATCTAATCGGGAAATGATCTGAACCAAATATAGCTAAAATGGATGCAAAAAATAAACCATTAAAGGCGCCCATATCCGCTTTAAACATAAACCTGTCCAATTTTTCTGCAATATTGTTGAAGCCTTCCCTTCTATTATTCCATGTGAAAGACTCATTGTTCAATTTAATATCTAATATACTGTTACTAACTACCCAATCTCTAAAATCTTTTAGAGTTTGTGACTTGTGCTGAATACCACCACTCTTTTCGTTTAAGTCCAAAATAGCGTTAAAATCTCCACCTATGATATAGTTCCTATCGCTGTATTGTCTGAAAAGAGTTTCCAATTCCATCCATAACTCCTTTTTGTTATTAGTGCTAGTTGGGCCGTATACATTGGTTAAGAAGAAACTCAGCAGGTTCTTCGTATTCCAAATCCACCCACCCATCCAATTGGGTCTCTTTATACATGTTTCGAAGGCTACTTTCTTGGGATCTCAGAGCACTGCTAAACCTCTTGAAGCTCCATTCACATCTACATTCTCTATTTTCCGTAAACCAGTCTTTTTCCTAAGGTTATTCATTTCCCCATCATTGAGTTTAGTTTCTTGTATTAAAATGATATCTGATTCCATAATTGTCAGATTCCGCTTTAATAAGCGTTGTTAATTAGGGGTATTTAAGCCTCTAACATTCCACGTGGTGAGTTTTATTGGGCCTTGGGAAGGAACTTCCCCTTCACTACATGGAATAATGAGGTGAGTTTTACCTGGCCCTCTGCTGCCCCATCTTGTTCTCTGAGTTCATTCTGAGATTTCCTTCCCCTTTTCTCCATAATTTTTCCACAGACCAGGCTATCCATACCAGGGTAGGTTGTAGCTATTACCTAACTTAACTTGACCATTGACTTCTTCCTCTGAGCTTATCTTTTGAGTGTCCAAACTCCAGCATTTCATCGTTTTCTTCCATCTCTCTCGCTTCCAACTCTAATATTTCCTTTATTAACTACCTTTAATCCTTCTCAAAAACCTCTTCACATTCCTCATCATCTATGCATTCTTCTTCAATAACCTGAGAAGTCTCTCCTGCTGCACCTGTAATGTCCCCACTTTTGAAATATAATTTAATAATAAATGATAATAAATTAAAATAAAAAAGAATAAAAATTAAAAATTAAATGAAAATATAAAGAATATAATTACACATAATTAAGATTTGATTAAAGTTAATGAATGGTCAAAAGGCACGAAATGATAAGTTGTGACTCCCTCAAGTATGAAGTATAAAAGGGAGAAGAGAACTTCATTTGAAGGGAGAGAAATAGGAAATGAGAAGTACATAAATGATTTAAATAGGAAGTGTAGATTTGATTGTGAAATGGTGTATCTCTTTCAAAGGGGTAGAAATAATGACGAGATGCACTCTTCCAAAGGGTGCTAATGGTGAAGGGTTGTGTCTCTTGCCAAAGGGCATTTATGATGAAAAGGTGTGACCTCTCCCTTACATCAAGAGATATAAAGGGAAGAGTTTTAATTTGAGGAAAGGGAAGAAAGGTTATGAGAGATAAGTGGAATTCAAATCAGGAATACATGACATCTAAACATTGACAACAAATGACTGTAAGTAATAGGATACTTTGTTTCAGGAATTAAAAAATATATCGCTGGCAAGCAGCAATAAAGTAATATTGATCACTGAATATTATATCGAAATCTTCTTAGCATAAAGAACCAATATATGGCCGAATAGATATATTATATATATATATATATGTTATATTTCAGATGTGAATACATATATATACAACGAATTAGAGATTATATAGTCTATTATATGTATTATATGTTAATAAGGATGATATCAGAATCATAAATTCATATAGATTTATACACTCCGTCCTATTACTATTCTAATATGAGAGAGAAGATGTAATGTTACCGAGGGGCTTGTATAAATTCAAGCATTGGATCTTTGTCCCAAGATAGGGTAGGGGTCATCGTTCCGTAAGCCTTCGTGATACAGACTTGGACCAGTAAACTTTGAGGGAATCCATTGATAGTGGTATCTAGGCAACTTGGTTAACACCTACTCCTTTTGTCTTGAGATGGAATAGCAAAAAGGTTGGAAATGAGCATTAAAGATAACTTAAATCTAATGAGATAAATGGTTGATCCTATCAGGGAACATTACAATCCAAACCCTCATTGAGAAATTTAGGATAAATCAATTAAGGCCCCAATTGGGGACATTACAAGTGGTATTAGAGCCTTGATCCTTCCATCCTGTAGGGCAAAGGGAAAGGAAGGAATAATTCTATTCAATGAAAAAAAATCTAACAATGTGTATTATGTGTATGCTTCGTGTCCTCATGCATCAATGTATACTTCGTGTCTTCATATATTCATACATATTTCAGATTTTCAAATATATGCTCCATGTGTGATTTCTATCTTTTGTTGATCTAGAGTAAGATATTAACTAAAAAGGAACCAAAAGATATGAATTTAAGGCATACTATTATGAAAACGTTGGTTTTTACAAATTCAATTGACACCATTATGGAATGAACTAGATCCTTTTTCTCTAGAAGATGAGAGAACTTCTCTTGAGTTAAGCTTTGCCAAGTCTTTACTATCAAATCATCATAAGGGAGGAAATGTATATGATATCAAAGTTGAATCGTGATAGCAACATTGCAATTTGACTTACTATGGAAAATATCTCTTACTTACCGATATCAAAGAAGCATAGTGGAATATGGATAATAAATGGATCTTTATGATGATTTAATTATTGCTTGAGGACAATTAATTTTAGGGAGGGAAGGACTATAATGTCCCTACTTTTGAAATATAATTTAATAATAAATGATAATAAAATTAAAATACAAAAGAATAAAAATTATAAAATTAAATTAAAATATAAAAGAATATAATTACACATAATTAAGATTTGATTAAAGTTAATGAATGGTCAAAAGGCACGAAATGATAAGTTGTGATTCCCTCAAGTATGAAGTATGAAAGGGAGAAGAGACTTTCATTTGAAGGGAGAGAAATAGGAAATGAGAAGTGCAAAAATGATTTAAATAGGAAGTGCAGATCTGATTGTGAAATGGTCTCTTTCAAAGGGGTAGAAATAATGATGAGATGCACTCTTCCAAAGGGTGCTAATGGTGAAGGGTTGTGTCTCTTGCCAAAGGGCATTTATGATGAAAAGGTGTGACCTCTCCGTTACATCAAGAGATATAAAGGGAAGAGGGTTCATGTAATGTCCCCATTTTTAGCAAGTCATTGAATTGATAGTGCCAGGTCATTATTCCGATCCTCGTGGTTTGGCGAGGTGTTTAGATGATCATTGGTGAGGACTTACTATTTATAGTAAGTCAATGGATAGTTCCGATGAGCTCAGATGAGTTAGATGAGTTCAATGATGCTCTCGGTTTTCATTTCTGGCTTTCGGTTTGGGCTCCAAGAATTTTGGAGAGAGCGTCTATTTTTAGTAAGTCACCGCGTCAGGTTCATTCATCATTTTTCATCATCAGGATCACTCTTGTGTAGACAGATTTCGATTCGGATGCTTCTTTAGTTGTTTTCGCAAGATGGGTGGTTTATTATTATTATTTAATTAAATTTGCTAAGTTTGCCATTTTTGTTGGTATTATATGCTGGATACCTTAGTGTTATAGCTCGTTGGAACCAGGATGAAAAGTTTTAAATCTTGGGCACAAGAAACAGGGACCTTGCGTGTCATAATTTCATGATATTGGTGAAAAGGTCATTTTTGGAGCCAAATGAGTTAATAAATTGTATTAT
Organism: Thuja plicata; assembly: GCA_018584345.1. Classification (NCBI taxonomy): domain Eukaryota; kingdom Viridiplantae; phylum Streptophyta; class Pinopsida; order Cupressales; family Cupressaceae; genus Thuja; species Thuja plicata. The sequence goes on from MU227798.1 coordinate 2,231,285, forward strand.
TCAATATGTGCTTAAGTATAAAAAGTGTTTTAAGTGAAAAGTGTGTGAGAGAAGACACTTTTTAATTTTAAAGGCAATGCTTTGTGAAAGGAAAATCATCTATTGAATATTTTATAATTTTTCTTCTTGAGCCTTGTGCTAGGGTTTCTGAGTTCTTCACTGCTGCAATTGTGCTGAGGTAAACAATTGCAAGATCTCTCTATTGTATTTTTGTGGCTAAGGAGAGAATTGGATTTATTCTGGAGATTATTATCTGAGGAGTTTGTTGATAATTAATTGGCACACTGAGAGTGCAATTAATTCTGAAATTGATGAATGTTATTAATTTTGTGACAAATTATGGAGATGAGGGTTTGAAGCTCTTCCTTGGTAGACGCCAAGCTTTGAAAATGTCTGGTGATTGAGGCGAGAATCTCAATTGGCTATTCAACACTTTGAATCATTACGAATGGATGATGAATTGTGCTATGAAAGCTTCTAGCGTTTTTTATCTGTGTTGTAAACTAAGATATCTGTTTGGGTTTCTTGAAGGCAACATCGAGTGTTTGGGAGCTGCTGGAATTTGCATTGAATGTAGGGCAGGGATTTGGATATTTCTGAAATTGTGTCTACCCATATCAGCCGCGTGAGGATCTTGCTGCTGCGTCTGGCTTACTGGAAGCATGCTGTAGTTATCAATGCCCTGGGTTATAGTCAAGGGCAGCGTCACTTGTCTAGCTAGCAGCGTTATCAAAAGAAGGGTTGCGAATGACGTATTTGGGAAATGATAAGGGTTGTGCCAACATTGTATATGCCTGCAATATAAATTATGAAAGGTGCATATGAATGATCTTAAACAACTTTGTTTTCTAGCAGTTTGTAATTGCAAATATTTTTTATAAGTATTGGCATCCTATATGTGGGCAGAATTTCTCAATTAATTTGAGTATACTTTGTTCCAGATGTTCTTAGTTTAATTTATGCCAAAATTCTTTTATTGTCAAAATTTTTTGAAAACAAAGTTTATTGTTCAAAATCAAACAAGTATTGCAAAATTTATCCAAGAATCCAGTTGTCAAGTGTTTGAGGAGTTATAACCCGACAAGGGTTATTACAGTTCATTTGATGAAAGGGAAGGAAGGTTATGAGAGATAAGTGGAATTCAAATCAGGAATACATGACATCTAAACAGTGACAACAAATGACTGTAAGTAATAGGATACTCTGTTTCAGGAATTAAAAAATATATCGCTGGCAAGCAGCAATAAAGTAATATTGATGATTGAATATTATAGTTGAATCTTCTTAGCATAAAGAACCAGTATATGGTCGAATATATATATATATATATATATGTTATATTTCAGATGTTAATACATATATATAGAAGGTATTAGAGATTATATTCTATTATATGTATTATATGTTAATAAGGATGATATCAAAATCATAAATTCATATATATTTATACACTCAGTCCTATTACTATTCTAATCTGAGGAGAAGATGTAATGTTACCAAGGAGGGGCTTGTATAAATCCAAGCAATGAATCTTTGTTCCAAGGTAGGGTAGGGGTTAGTGTTACGTAAGCCTTCGTGATATGGACTTGGACCTTTAAACTTTGAGGCAATTCATTGATAGTGGTATGTAGGCAACTTGGTTAACACCTACTCCTTTTGTCTTGAGCTGGAATAGTAAAAAGGTTGGACATGAACATTAAAGATAACTTAAATCTAATGAGATAAATGGTTGATCCTATCAGGAAACATTACAATCCAAACCCTCATTGATAAATTTAGGATAAATCAATTAAGGTCCCAATTGGGGACATTACAACACCAAGCTTCTCCTCTCCCTTCTTACAAATCAGTGTTTCATTGACCATACTTCACTCAGTGATTTCTTTGCATCCCATTTCTTCTGAGATCTCTACCCTATGCTGATCGTCATGGGAAGATACCTCACAACATGTACTAACTCTCATATTATCCCCAAGAGATTCTACTTCCCAATCAATCTCTTTTTTACTATGGTTGTTAGCAGATAGAGGCATATTAACCAGGCCAGAATTGACTGTACGAAGGTCTCCTTTCAGTTTCTGTAGACATTCTAAATCTTCTATTACCTCCACATGAATGGACTGAGTGTCTAACAGTAGATTGTTTAGTTTTGACATGTTAGCAACCAATTTTTTGCAAACCACATCTTTCCCGAGGTTCAAAACTTCTCTGTCCACTACTCGATTTTCCTCATTAGCATTCACTGTGGAGGGTACCACCCTTTTGAACTCTCTAATATTCTCTTCTGATTGAGGCATTTTAATCTTGTTTTTTGAATGAATTTTGAAGCCACCGCCTACATATTTCTTCTTAATGCAGACCGAGGGGTCAGGTAGAGTTGATCAGGAAGGCATTGAAAACCTATCATTCTAATTACCCTCACTTAAAGTTTTACGTCAAGCATAATCGGCCTATATTAACCTAGATTGATTGATAGGTCCTAAATAGGATTTAGGACAAATGGTAAGGGTTCCAAAACATGTTAAAATCTCCAAATCTTGCCTATCGTTGTTAGGGTTAGATTCGACTAAGATCTTAATCTCTCTACTACCAAAACTAGGTTTTTCAAAACCAATAAATCTACCTAACTTATTACCAATGATTTCTAAAATGTTAAGATTAATCAGCATAAAGATACCCAAAAGAAATCCATCTTGGAATTTTGGAGGGTTTATACAGAGCATAATTGAAATTTGGTACCCATTCAAAAATATGAAAGGCATATCCTTTACAAATCATAGGTTTATCAAATAATAGTTCATTTTTAAATATTTGTGTTACTACATTCTATCATTAGAAATTTTCTTTCCAAGTGAGATATACTTACCTGACTCTTATACATTGAGTTCCACCACTGTTCCATTTCCTCCACATGCGCAAGATGTCCTCCCTACGAAGCCAAAAGCCCTAGTTTTTTGAATCTTTCGTAAATCGTCTCTAGAATACTTGGCTCTAGGTTGATTTCTATCTTCCTTGCTGGCTAAGGATTCGAACCTTGCCATAGCAGAGCTACACTTGATGATTGATTGGAACTTGAGGATAGGGAATTGTCAATGCTGTTGATGTTATTTTTCCCCTGAGAACCGTGATGCTCGAGATGGCCATCAGGCAGAGAGGCGATGTTTTCCTTTTTACATCCCAGCTGAGTGCAATTTGCCCCAGTTACAAAGAAGGGAGTTGAACTCGTTAACGGGATAGCCCAGATCTTATTTGGGACGCGCGTCTAAGGGGGATTAACTAGGCAAGCCCTTTCCGCATCTTTTTGTGTAGGATATTTCATATGACCATGTCCTCGTGAGCCACGATTGTTTGGAGGAAAAGCAGTCCTAGATGAATGTTAATGAGCCGCACCATTCCGATTTGTTCTCTGCATGCTTCTCCTGTTAGAATCCCGACGGCTAGAAGAATGACCACAGTTGTTATTATAAAAACTTTGAGTAGAAAGGTTGAAACCATATTTTGAATGATTCTGAGAATTTGCCTCCCATTTATCCTTGCGCTTGTCCCTCTTGCTTAAAACCATGTGCCATAAGCCCTTTTCATCGCTTGCAGAAGGGTGAATTTTTCGTGATAGGGGTTTTTATTATTCGCATATATTAGAGCAATTAGAATTGTTAAGATTTTTTTTTTTCTAATTCTATTCACTGGCCAACATATATTAGTTGACATGGTTCAGATATATATTATTATATGTTAGATTTATATTAAAATAAGTTAATATATATTATCATTATAATTATTATTATTTATTTAAATACTATTAATTATAATTTATTTAAATACTATGATATTATTTATTTATAATTATATTTATTTGTTTATTTTCATATTTTAATATTATTATTAGTGATTTTAATATTTTAATTATTTTATTATATTGTAATAATATTATTTAATATATTACTATTTAATTTATTATTTATTTACTATTTACTTGTTTAATTATTATATTTATAATTTATCAATTATTTGATTATTTTATTTTTTATGTATTATTTGTTTATATAATGATTATTTATTATTAGATCCTATTTCAAAACGGGGATGATGTAATTAGGGTTTTGAACCAGGGGATATGACAAGGGCTAGGACCACAACTAAAACCAAAATATAAATTATTTTTAAAGACACCATGCAGAAAGTACTGAATGGAAGACTCATAGAAGGGGTATCATACATCGCCTCGGAGGACCAAACTACCAGTGGTTACAAAAAAACTAAGCGACAATGCTAGAAATGAGCTTACAAGAAAATGGCTCAATTTTTCTTTAAGGGATGTTAGGAACCATGGACTTTGAGTCCTGGGTGCCTTTGTAAGGAACAAGTGCACTTCATTAGGATAGTGTTGTATAAAGATTCAGACCTAGACGAACTTAAAGAAAGTTTGGATGTAGAAGTTCAAATATTTGTTGAACCAAAAAGACAAATCATGGAACAAAAAAACAATTAGCACAACTGAGTCACAATTGCAGCGAAGGCAGAAGAAACAAACCATGGAGGAGTATGGAAAGGAGAATTGTGATTTGCAGGACTTTAGAGTCAGCATTGTCAGCCGGGTATACATAAATCCATTGTATGATGAAATTTTTTTGTCCAAGAAGATAAAATCATAAGGGACACCACTCTTTGTAAAGAATATACAAATTCTTCATATGACACCGAACTATTATGGCTGACCATGAAGAAGAGGAGTTAGGGAAATTTGATAAAAAGTTAGAAAGGCAAAATATGAAACCTAAACTAGTGATGGATGTACCTACGAAAAATCTGTTTGAAGAAACAAATTCACGGTTGCAAGAATGTGAAAAGAAGAAAAATAAATCTACATTGGTTGTTGAAGGTATAAATCTTGTCCTGGTGATTTTTATTGAATTCTCACATCAAGAAAGTATTCTTTAATGAATTTAATAAGAAATTAACAATGCATGTCGATGATAAAATAATTGATGATCTTGTTCAGTAGAATGATAGTTTTGACAAAATTTTATTGCAACAACTTCATATTATATCAGCTCAATTTTTTTTAATTATGAGAACTAGAAGCATTCTAAAGGTGATGAAAATATGAAGGGTACAAAATGGAAAGTAGATCCTTTCTTTGAGCTATAGGCTTTCTCAAGCACAATAATGTGGGACCCAAGTGTCATTAACAAATGAATTTTAATAGGCATTGTGAAGTACACATAGGTTGAAGATTTTGATGACTTCAATTTCATGATTGATAATAAACTCATCATTCCATATGGTTGGGAAGGCAAGAAGCTCACTATTACCATTGGTGAGTCTCTATAGATTCATCAAATCAGGGAGCTGAAGTATGAGTTTGAAGGAAAGTTTGTGTGGACAACAAGAAGCATGGTGGTGGGGAAGCTGCATACGAACTCATTATATGGTATGCAACATGGTCTCTATTTAGGAACTCTTATGTCTTCAAATCAATATAGTATGGTATTCAACAATATTTTCTTAGGTCCATTATCAGATAGTAGATTTCAACATGCTAGTGAGTTATTTGGTAGTTGGAACCTTGGTGTGTGGGAATCAATGGTGTCGTTCCCCAAGGAGAAAGATAATAACTTGATGATCCAAAACCCTCCTAGGATGGATAACTCAAGTGAAGTATATGAGATGTCAGTAGCATCAAAATCACATTGGCTCAGGTATGCAGATTTTTCTTTGAAGACGAAAAGGTATTCCGATTAGTCATGTGGCATCAACAGGTACTCTTCCTCGTATTTTTGAAAGCACTTCCAAGACGATCTTATGAAGAAATGCTATAGTTTGCAACCAAGAGAAAGACAAGAAATGTCATTTTACCATTGTTGCATAGAGGTATATAGAGCTACTTGAATTGAAAGAGCAGCTTAACATAATAGAAAGAGGTGCAAGTGCTGATTGAATTGGATAGCACAAAAGGCTCATTAAAGAGCTCATTCTAAGCTTTATGAAGGCATACAAGTTAGATAAAGTAATTGTTTTTGGGGATAAACATACAATCACTATTGGAGATCTACAAATACTATTAGTGATGAATCTGTGGAAATAATGAAATTAGAATATCTGCATTTGATTAAAGATGGAGATATGTTCATCAAAATTGTAGAGATGTCCATACATGTATGTTAGACAAACAAGGAAAAGTCTGATGAACTCACCTTTGGGTTTGAATAAACTAAGTACTTTCTAGAAAAGACCCAAACAACACTCTAGGAGACAGAAGAACATCATCTTGTTGTAGCAAATTTCAGAGAGCAAGAGAATGAAGAAAGGGCCAATGAGATTAAACATGTAATCAAGGAGCTTGATAGGCTTTAAGAGAATTTTAATTTAGAATAGTTCCCAAGAATACCAGTACTTACAAGCATAGAGTGAGGTTGAATTGTTATAGTTGTTCAAGGAATGAAGGGCCCACATTTAAAGCAGCTTGAGAATGACACAGTTTTTTTGGATTTAGAAATGACGACCATAGAGGGCAACTCGATCAACATGAAGATTGGTCAAAAGAAGAGAATATGAATAATTTTCAATTTTTTGTTTGAATTTCCATTGGGCTACTTGTAACCCACTCTTTGAGGTGACCACAAAGATGTTTTCTGGTTCAGTTTTCCTAACTTTTGATATTATTAGAGTAGTGTAGTATAAGCCAACTCCACAAGAAGGATTGAAGTTAGGAAATTGCAAACACCCAAGATTAGAAGGGGAGAGGGAACCCCAAGCTCATGATTTTGAAATAAATGAAGGGAAAAATGAATGTAGTTACTGATGCTTTTTCTATTATCTTTTACTCTGTCCTATTCATGTCATTTTTGGTGATTGAAATAATTCTATCAATGATGGGATATACGAAAGAATATATCTATTGCCAACATCTTAAATGGAAATGTGAAGAACAAAAAGAATGTGCTAGCAAATGATCTCATTGTGTATGGGGATAGAATATTTCTAGTACTTGATGCTAAGATGAAATAAAGATTTATAAAGGTGGGCGCAATACACCCATGGGTGAACACTATAATGTCTACGATGCTTCTACATATACAAGAAAGAGATTTACTAGGAGAAGCCTTGAGAAAAAATATATCAAACACATCACCTAACCATAGAATGGAGAAGAACATGACTTTTCATTTTACTCTTTTGTAGTTCCTACTTACTCTATATCAAGATGGGGAAAGTGCGTTCATGAATTATATAATAAGATTGCCTAGGGGAACATCTCTTTTGATTGGCGCAGAACTCATCTCCAACACAAATTATCGGCTGCATGTAGTGGAACTATGGAACAATAAAAAATGGTGCATAAGAGGGTAGTAGAATTTTTCAGGGAGTGTGTTCTAGAACAAAAAATAACACAACTTAAAATGGCCACACTTGGGAGAGTATTGCTACAACATTGCCCAATATCTATACCTTGGAATCCCTTCATGCATGGTAGCTTGTGTTTATGATGCACTATTTTTTATTGGTTTTCTGTTCATAGATTGTGGAGTATTGCTCATAAGGATGATGGATGCCATCATCATCAAAAGGGCAAAAAATTTGGGAATGGAGCCATCATAAGTCATTTATTTCATGGGTGGACCTTGCTTGTAGAGGAGGTTATTGGGGAAGAATCAAGAATCTGGGAGTAATTGAAATTGTCTTGCTCGAGGGCAAACAATTTTTTGGAAGGCTGGATTTTTCATGCCCCTTTTTTCAATTAATTTATGTTTGTGGAAAGAAACTCATATCCTATCTTCAACAAGCTAAGCCTAACGTAGTCCAACCTCATAGGACTTAGTGTTTTGAATGTGGAGGTTTTGCTGCCTAATTTTCCAAAGCAAATGCTTATATTAGAGTTTTGGGGTTTCCTTTCCTGGTATGCATTTCTACCCAACTTCATTTTGTTTTCCATTAGAGTTTTGGACTTACCTATTCTATCATGTCTTCCATTCATTTTTCGCTCTTTCCTTTGTGTTTTTGGACTTTCGGACTTGCTTGGCCTAGCATGCCTACTGCTTGACCTCTAACATCTTGACTAATGGTATGTCTTGTGCTATCCTTGATTCCCAAACTCCTATATTCGCCTTTGTTTTATTTTTCTCCAACACATGTTGTAATGTCATTGATAGTCTATTTTGGCACCATAAGATGTACTAGCTAGATTTTCTCACCTAGGAATATTGTTTAAAAGTAAAGGTGTGGATTCACATGTACACATGGCATTAGAGGATGAAAATTATATTTCTTTCTTTAAATAAAGTTGTTACAATTTGAGACTAACCTAGTATTGACTATTGTTTTGGAGGATAAAAAAGGAACACATTCATTTAGGGAGGTTCATTTGCCAATTCCTATATACAAGCACTGTTGGAAACATTTTTGAGCACTTGTGTCCAAGTGTGTGGACTGAGGAGGAAAAACTCACAAATCTATTTGAGATTAGAGGATGAAATCTCTTTGATATCAAAGGTTAGATGACAACATCCCTTTGGTTATAGGACAAGCACTCAAAGGTCATATTGGAGCTTCATTTGGTCACACATTAATTGTATTGAATGGGTTCTAGATGATGTTTGCCATGAGTATGCAAATGATAGTTTATTACTATTCATTTCTGTTGTAATTTACTATTATTGTAGAGCATTTGAATGTACTCAAATCCATTGCAATAAGAGAAGGATTAGGATTTGTATATGTTGTTTGTTAATTTTTTAGTGAACAATGTCATGGAATAATGCAATGTAAATAGTGAACCAAATCTAGTTTTCTTGTAAGCTCTAAGTTAAATATTAAAATCCGATATTAATTGTCCCTAATGCTTAACATTTAAAAGGATTTAAAATTATTTTAAAATTAGATCTGCATAATTATTTTGGACTAGGACATTACAAGCAACTAGGACACTAGTATCTCGTTTCCAAATTCCTAGATTTGCCTTTGCTTTGTTTGTCTCCAACACATGTTGTAATGTCATTGATGGTCTATTTTGGCACCATAAGATACACTAGCTAGATTTTCTCACCTAGGAACATTGTCTAAAAGGTAAAGGTGTTGATTCACATGTACACATGGTATTAGAGGATGAAAATGATATTTCTTTCATTGAATGAAGTTGTTACAATATGAGGTCAACCTAGTATTGACCATTATATGAGGTCAACCTAGTATTGACCGTTGTTTTGGAGGATGTAAGAAGGAACACATTCATTCAGGGAGGATCATTTGCCAATTCCTATATACAAACACCCTTGGAAACATATTTGAGCACTTGTGTTTGAGTGTGTGGATCTGAGGAAGAAAACTCACAAATCTATTTGAGATTATAGGATGAAATCTCTTTGATTTCAAAGGTTAGATGACAACATTCCTTTGGTTAGAGGACGAGTACTCAAAGGTCATATTGGAGCTTCATTCGGTCACAAATCAATCATATTCAATGGGTTGTAGTTGATGTTTGCCATGGGTATGCACATGATAGTTTATTACTATATATTTCTGTTGTAATTTATTATTATTATAGAACTTTTGTTGGTACTCAAATTTCATTGTATTAAGATAAGGATTAGGATTTGCATATGTTGTTTGTTAGTTTGTTAGTGAGAAATGACATGGAATAATGCAATGTAAATAGTGAACCAAATCTAGTTTTCTTGTAAGCTCTAAGTTAAAAATAAAAAATTTGATATTAGTTGTCCCAAATACTTAACATTGAAAAGGGTTTAAACTTAGTTTAATGTTAGATTTTCATAATTATTTTGGACTAGGACATTAAAAGCAACTAGGTTTATGCTATCAGGGCACGCTTGCATGAACACATAGAAGAATACATTGATTAATACACACTTGTCCAAAGGAGATATTTAAATTTTAGAAATACCCAAGTGTCATGTTGAGGTGCACATCTTAGTAAAGCACGACTTTCAAAACCATTGTTTTAAGGTGTTCTCTTGGAAGGGTGAAACTCATATTTAAAATCCACATAGTGGTGTGCACTTTAGAATTAGCTGCACACTCAGAAAATGGGAGAGTGCATTGAAAATAATCCTAGTTATCAGGTGCACATTTGAGGTGCAATTGTGCATGTCACTAAAGCGAGAGTCCCAAATACCAAAATTCATTTTAACTTATGTTTGTAGGAGTGCACATTGTAATGAATTGCATACTTGTACAAATACAATGCCCAAAGTTCTATTTTTCATTGTCAAGTGCATGTGGGAACATGAGGTGTGTGCACTTACAGGGAATTGAAATCTAATTTACATTAAATAGTGTGCACGTGACTGATATCAAACTTAAACTTTTAAAATCTAATACATAAATGTGCACCTCATAAGGAAACTTTTGCAAAATTAAATTGGCATGCAAAGATGAATTCACATTCTTGAAGGTGTACTTAATAAGAAATAAATCAAATACAAAATACATTGTTAGGGGATGCCTCTGCAAAGGATATTACATTGAGTTTCAAAATTTAAATTACATGTATCAAGACACCTTTGTACAAATTGTAACTAAAATATGAAAATATGATAAATTGTAACTAAAACATGAAAGTGATCACCAAATGAACAATACTATGTCTAACGATAAGTCTTTCAAAACACAGTCCTCCATCAAAACATTAAATGCCCATTTTTATTAAATTAGCATATGTAGACCCTGTCCTTATTTTCCCAACAAGGATAGAAAAATAATTTTAAGGGGCCACGGGTTAGGAAATTAGGAGCAAAATAAATTAGTATTTCAGCATATGGTGGTACTTTTCATAAATGAGTTGTGAAACCCTAGGAAACTTAGCCTGTTAATCATGATGGATTTTAATAGGTTTATGATAAAGTTTATGGAAATTTATTAATGAGGGGTTAAAAGCGTATATCCATGACCTAGCGGGAGCTATTTTGAGAAAATAATCTTATTTAATACATTAATTATTATTTTGAGAGGAAAATGGGGTGTTGGAATTTGTGCCCTGCTGTTGCTTGGTTGTCCTTTGGATAAATTTTCTATTCTCATATTTTTAATAGTTTGAGATTGTGTTTAGTTCTAAAATTCAAGGATAAAAACAATTGGATATTGAGATCAAAGGATGAGAGCCCTTTGGTTTCTGGAGGGCAATCCCATACATAGGTTTTATTAGTACTAAAAGCTTTGTTGTCTTTTATTAGCTAATATTTTGTATTTCTATAGCAATAATATATTATGGAAGCAGAATTAATACATATTTTGTTTTGAATATTTGAGGCTTTGACATATATGTGAAGATTTTTGTTATTCACGCAATCTATTATTCTATCTTCGGGGAATTATATTTATTTGAATAAAATATCTGACATCATTATTCACTCATCATATGGGATCTTGGTGATCAGATTTTGGTGAATAATAATATTCACTAATTGTATGCTCTCTGCATACCCTCATAAGACCTTGGTGATTAGAAAGTGGTAAATATTTAATATTGAAATTTAGGGATATGATAGTGGTACTAGAGCTAAGTTCTTTCTAAGTTTCTACCCTATGAATCATAGAGGGAATTTGAAAATTCTAACAAAAGGAAAGAGGGTATACATTGATGAAACTTTGAAGGCGGGAAAATAGAATGATCAAGCTATTGGAATGAAAGTTGCAGTTTTAGAGTAGCCCTTGGTCACTCCATCAATGTATACCATCTACAAATTATCCCTTGGTCACTCCATCCTTGAAATCCATGCTTGCATCCCTTTGTCAGGAACTATTCGTTGATAAGGTGTTTACATTTTGAACTTGGAATTTGTGATACCATGCATTCAGGTGCATGCCAATGCTTGTTGCGCACCATTTTCAATACTTAAAGATAAAACTCTATATTCTTTTGTAGTGAGTGCCTAATAATGTAAGTTCATTCTTTTATTTGCTTCTATCAGCTACCTTATTCCAATGCATACTCATATAAGCAATTTTCAAGGTTTGATTTTGAATGCCTGTTTTCTTTACATGGCTGCACATTTGAGAATGGTAGCGACCTATTTGTTTTTGGAACTTTGTTTGGTCCTATAAAGGCACACACCAATACATGATATCATATCTTTCTGAAATTACAAACTGACTTTGATGTTAAAAGTGTAATGAGCCCAACCTGGCTCTGCTAAATTAAATGGATTTTTGTTACCACAAATTGAAACTTTGGCAGGATAGTATCTCTTTTATTCATATAATCAATTTCACAATAAATTTTCAATCCACGAACGTAAGTATTTCCAGCATATTCATTGTTCTTTTGCTAAATTTCATTTTACATGCACATCTAACCGATAGCCAGACTATTTTCAATAAAATATACTCTCTTGTATTTGATCGAGTATAAATCAATAAGCTCAAAACATTAATTAATGAATGCTCTGCAAAATTCTGGAAACTAATGCAAATTTGTAAATAACGTTTTCTCTTTCCACCATGCATATGCCAATGTTGCTGATAAGGTTGGCTACGTGGCTTATTCCCTAGGTCTGTGCTGCTGGCCATTGATTGCTATGGCCATACAAATGCTGCCAAATCATGCCGCAGCCACACTCTCGATTAACTCCACCCGCGTCCGCTGATTTTCCCACGTGATGCCCAGCCTCACACTCTAGACGTCCAACTTTGCCGCGGCATACAGTTTCGCAGCAAGGAAAAATTCAGATTTATAAATAAATCGAATCTCCAAGAAGTAGCAGCCATTTCTAAATGAGTTGATTCAATTCCAAGCCAAGAACACTTGTATCGAAATCTGCAAGGTCTCTTCTCTTCCAGACGCTAAATACCTTCAATCGAATTGTTAATTTGATGATGAAATTCCAGCAGACATGAATCACTTTCCAAATCAATTCGCACCCTCAGTGTGCATGAACAATTTCAGAATTACTTCTTCCTCTAGTAACATGCAGACAGTATGGAAGAAGAAGGATTGGTTATACTTCAACAACCAATAAGAGATAACTTCAGAAGAATCAGTCTTCCAGAAGCCAATTTGACGCTTATACTTCAGCAAGGGCACAGATCAGAACTTCTCCTCAGAGAAAACAAGCAAAATATAATATAATCAATCGATGATGAATGAATGCCTTGCCTATTGCTTTTATAATTAAAAAGTGTCTTCTCTCACACTTTTCACTTGAAGCACTTTTATACTTAGGCACATATTGAGTAATATAATTTATTAACTCATTTGGCTC
>MU227798.1:2249161-2275495 GCA_018584345.1 Thuja plicata
CCATTGACTTACTATAAATAGTAAGTTCACACCAATGACCCTCTAAACACCTCGCTAGACCACGAGGATCGCGATAATGATCTGGCACCATCCATTCAATGACCCTGCTAAAATTGGGGACATTACAAAAAGGCACACTTTTCCTCACACTAGCATAGATCTTTTACAACCTCTGTAATCTATTATCTCTTATGGATGTATGCTGGGCAATTGTCCGTGATGGATCCTTGCCATCTTCATGTATGCAGAAATTAATGAACCTTATTTGACAAGTGCTGATAACAATCCTTTCATGCAGATGCAACCTGCAATATGCCTCTCCAAACAAGAATTTATTATCTGTCATAACTGAAGCTGCATCTTCAATTTTATGACACACTCCATTATTTTTCAAGGCATATTCCCATAAAATTCTAACCATAACCCTTCAAGGATGACATAACATCCTAGAATAACAAGCCAAAATTCTGATACATGATTCATGATTTGTAGAAAACAAATGTTTTACTGAAAAGTTTGACATAACATGAAAATTTCAAATAGGTACAACAGAGGAAATCAGAGGACGATCATAAAAAGAATTATGAATGCCCCAATCCAACACACTGATAGATGGTGATCCCTAATTTAGCTGATGGAGTGAATTGAATTAAACTTATGGCTTGTTTATAAAATAAAATAGAGTAAGACTTGACCAGAATAGTTCGGGAATCTTTGTGTAAATTAAGCAGAATGACAGAGGTTTGAAGGAATATCACAGGATGACAGCTGCCATTACCAGAAAGCCCTAGCAGGCAATCCCCAATTAATCTAGATGGCCCAATAAAAGTTATTTTCTTTCAAATATGCTTTAGTCCTAATCTTGTACTTCATTGCATATTCTAAAAGATAAAATATGTAGATTTCATAGAAAATATTACTTTTTTGTATTATAGATTGGTAGTCATAAGATGCAAACTAATGTTGTCAAATATATTCAGGTGAGACATGGACAGGGGTTCCATAATGTAGCACAATTGACAGAAAAGGATGCAGCCCTTTCCTATGAATATTTTGATGCTAGCCTTACTCCTGCAGGGTGGGAACAGGTACTTCCCTTGTAACCATATCCTGTATCATTTTGTAATATTGTGTAGACAAGTAAGGGAAAATTTGTTTGATAGAGATTAGGAAAATATATTGAGCTGTTAAAGAATGTTGGAACTATCCATTCCTGTATTGTATGAAAATGAAAATGATGTGGATTCCATGTGAAATTAGGTGAATCATATTTAACCAATACTGATATTTCTCAATTCTCATAATTGAGAATCTTCTGTTCAATATCAATGAATTATATTTCAAATTATTTATCTGTTGTTTAGTTTCTATTATCTTTTCTGGATACATCGAGACTGCAAATGTGTTTGGACTATCTTGACATAATAATGCTGATTTAAAGTGGAAGATTAGCATCAACCAGATCACTTGCTGGGAATGGTGCTGCTTTAACTCCTGTTGTCCTGGACTGAAAATATTTCTTATCTAGTCTATTCAAAATTGGAAAGATCTACTTGTTTTTCCATTGTATAATTTAATCTCCACATCCAAGCTAATGCTGACTTTTCACGTTTGATTGAATAAATGAACTTTAATACATCGTGGCTACTTGTTTTACCATCTAATATGAAGGAGTGTTCAACATGATGGAAAGGAAGTCAGGAATCTGGAATCTCTTCATATTCTCCTTCAGAAGCTAATGATGTGCAACACTTATGTTGTACTAATGCAAAGTTCATATGAATTCTGTTTGCAACAGGTTGGTAATCTACGCAGGCATATCACAGAAAATGGCATTTCATCCAAGGTTGAGCTGGTTGTGACCTCACCTTTGTTGAGGTATTAGTAGGTTTGGTACTTACCATTATATTTGACTTTAACATTCTGATTTAAGCAATGAGTTGAATTTGTGATACCTTAAAAAGGATTTACTTAATTTGTTAAAAATGCTTTCATCTGACCAATCAGATAAGGTACTAAAATAAAGATTCAAACAATTCACAAGCATTGGTATTTATAATAATTTTTTTATTTTTACAGGACCATGCAAACAGCGGTAGGGGTTTTTGGTGGAGGTGATTATATTGATAATACAATTCCTCCCTTGATGATAGCTGGTGGTGGGAATAGTAATCATCCACCAATATCAAGTACAGGATGTCCACCTGTTATGGCTGTGGAATGGTGTCGAGAACACTTGGTGAGAAGCAACAATTGATGTTTCCCTATATGATTTCTGAATCTTGATAATGGCAATATTGAATTTTGTTTCCCTGTGGAGCATCCTGTCAGAAGAAAAATTTATTCAGAAAATGTGATTTGATATTGTTCTCACAATTCACCTCTTCTCTTTGTTTATGCTAAATGATTTCAGGCTCATCAAAGTAAATGGGAACATTTAACATTTATAATACACTTTGGTTTATTTTTTTCTCCATTTTTACTAAACATATGCAGAACTCAGAAGTGATAGCATCAGGAATTCGCTTTTCAATAAGGTGGGGCGATCCCTCCTGTGATTATGTAAAATTCCCACATCAACAATAATAATTGATAATCAGTGGTTGACATATGTCAAGCACAAGGGGGAATATTCAAGTGAGGTTGAGACAGAGGACTAATTGCCTGGGATAGACAGGACAAGGGGGATGATGATTTGTGAGTCACTTTGGATGCGAATATCTTAATCCTCAGCTATCTCTGACTACTTCCAGGTACCCCTTAGTTAGTTCACCCATGCAAGGGTTACCCTTTCCAATTCTGTTCTTCTATAGGTAAAGTTTGTCAAATACTAAATGTCCTTCATTACCTGAGCTTCATCTGTTATGCATCCTCCTCCAGTGGCTGTTACCTCCAAATCTACCCGAGTTTCTATTTTTGATAATGGGAAAATCCTTTTACTTGATCGTCATGAGGACTTACTGTTTTTGGCTAGTAAGAAGGTTTATCCATGACTAGGATAGATATTCCATTCCTAATTCGTTGACATGAATTTGATATACTGAATTTCTTAAACAATCATGTTTAAAATTTTGAGTTTGTAATTAGAATTATGATTCCTTAAGTACTGAACTTGTGAACTAGTTACATAGATTAAAATTAAGTCAATGACAGAAATTAGTATGAAACGAGAGAAACTGTATGAGGATACTTTGAGAATGGGCCTGTGCCTCCTCATCTCCAGTATCATCATGGAAGATTGACAAGACAATTGCTCAAATTGTTCTTTTAGGGGCACCATGGGACTTTGGCAGCACTTCATTAATTTTCTAAAAGCTTGCCTTGCTTATAAAACTTGTTCCGACAACACGCTTCACTACTGAATTCAACTGCGCACACATCCTACAATTTTAGAATGCTAAATACATGACCCTAAGGGATATGCTTATAAAGAAAATGAGAAAGTTATCTTTGTAATTACTCCAAATGATAACTCCCATGAATAGACAAAAGGAGAAACATTCACTGTCAGTTCTAGGCAGTTGATGTTTGATTTTTATTTTGCATGGTGACGAATTAGGCATTGATGAATCTGTTGTTTTTTCTGCCATATCTAGGGAAATTCTGCAGGTGCTGAATGCTTTTGCTTATTGGATCACTGTTCACAAAATCAAACTCAATTTGGACTTGCATACTTAAATTTTTGGAGACATAAATTCCTGAAAAAGAAATAAATTTATGCAAAACACAACTACAAAATGAATGAAATGAGTTTGGCAGGGGTTTGAGCATAGCGCCCAAAACACACATAGACCTTAGTGGCACACACCATTTTCATAATTTTTTGAAAAGGAAGAAACAATGCTTAAAGCCCAAGTTGTTTTTGGAGTGTTTAATCTATGCTTTTGATATGTGGTGTGAGTCAAGGGCTCAGAGTTGTCGAGCACTCACTGGAAAACACACAAAATTGTCAAAAACTCACTATAAAACTCTACAAGTTAATTTAAAAAAAATTGCCACGGGAGTTACTTTGCACGTACTTGGCAACTTGCCGAGCCTGCTAACTATGATTTGGATCATCGAAAATACATTTTTATATCTTGTTTATGTCTAACCAACTGCTTTGAGTCTAAGAGTGTTTGAATCAGCTCTAGGTCTATTTTGAACCTATTTTACCTCTTATCTTTCTCTACACATTTTGTATGCGCAAAATTGTGTCATGGAGTGAATGGAATTTATCTGAATCGCTTCATTAGTCATACAATCTATGAATAAATAAAAATATTCTCAACCAAAGCATGCTTTATTTCAAGATCAAATTCAGATTAGAGGTAGAGCTTAGCGCAAGGATATTCAATATGCTTCTATGTTAAGCCACCACAAGGCTTCTTTGCATGATCACTTTCGGTAATTGAGATGTGTAAGCACCATTCCCAAGAACACCTAGTGGTTAAGCTTACTTCAGTGATCCTTTACAGCATGAAGAAATAGAGGAGCATTTGACAAATAATATTGAGGATGAGGATGCAAAAGACTATCCAAAGTAGAGTTAGTCAGATCCATATAGGAGTGAGAGGATGAGAGTGATGAGGATATATTATAATGTCTCAAGCAGTTAAACCAAATGGATAGGTTGGTAAAAATGGTCATTAGCTTCAAACACACACTTACATTCAAGTATGATTCTAACTAGATATTTGTTTTGCATTGGGCTGCTATTGCTAAATTGCCCAAAATTTATCTAATTACAAGTTTAGAGGAGTGGGTGGAGTTCCATGGTTGGATGACCACTTGTATCTAGATGTTATAGTGAACATGAAACAAGCAAAGAGGAATGGGTGGAGTTCCATGGTTGGATGACCACTTGTATGTAGATGTTATAGTGAACATGAAACAAGCAAACATCTTTCCCTAGAAGATGATAATGTAAAATTTACAAGGGGTATTGGTATGATTATGCGCTTTCTTGAGAGGGTCTTGAGCATCACTTCCTAGAGGGTTTTGATTCCAAAGAGTTAAATGATGAGGTTACTCTAGATTCATGAAATTTCATAGCTGTCTCATGCTCCATGAGTTCTATGAGCCCATACAGATTGCATCAAATCAACTACTAATTTCATATGGAATAATCTTGACATACAAAACTATGTAATAACCATTAGCTAAGATATTCATACAAAATGTTTCGATTTGAAATTTTCGTCAAAATATTTTGACAATAGATTGAATAAATAGGAAAAAACGAAACACATATACTAGATTTGCACATGTAGTTCTGGCTAGAAATGAGTATTTCATTTAAATACATTTCTACTACAAATGATCACAAAGATTTTTATCCACACTAGTTACAAATATACTCTAAAAATGTCCAAATGTTAAAATTTTCCAAATAGTTAAAGTTTATAGTTTTAAGTACAAATGCAACCTTTGTATGAAATTTCCCTCGTGAATTTGAAGTGTCTATCTCCTATGTGCTCTAGGAAAACAATGGTGTTTTATTCACAATCTCTATGACTTAAGGGATTTTGCCCTTAGATTTGCTAATTGAACGCAAGTTTTTGAACTATTGTTAGGGGTTATTGATAAATTCACTACAAGATCGTCCAAATTGATGAAGCTATCTGCCTTATAAAGAGGTTGAAGGCCTAGCATGGACCCACACATGTTGAGAGTCATTTCAAAGGTTCCTACTATTGAAACCAATGAGCTCTAGGAAACCATTGGTGTTTTGTCCACAAATCTCTAGAACCCAAGGGTTTTTGCCCTTAGATTTGCTAGTTGAACACAAGTTCTTGAACTATGTTTAGAGGTTGTTGATAAATTCGTTACAAGATCATCCAAATTGATGAAGCTATTTGCTTTATAAAGAGGTTGAAGGCCTAGCATGGACCCACAAATGTTGAGTCATTTCAAAGGTTCCTACTACTTTCAATTTTTTTTGGCACATCAGGGACCCAAGAAGTAGCATACAAGAAGGTGGGGGTCTAGGAAATGCATACTAGAAGGATGCAAGTTTAAGAAGGATCAAGAAATCGTGAAGAGATGTTGCTCTGAAGTATCTCCATGTAGTATGTTATCATTAGGTTCTCTAATGTTTGAGGTCAAGGTTGTGGGGAATGGGTTGCGAGGATGCTAGGGTTTGAGGGAATAGATAGGTAGAGTAATGTGATAATGAGCATAAGGTTTTGAAGACACCCGATGCTGGAGGGAGCAAGGATAAATAGTTGGCAATAGCTATTTCAAGGAGTGGGGATTAAAATCTGAAGATACTTGATGTTGGATAGAATGAGGATTGGGAGTTAGTAATACCCTAAGTAGGATGGAAGCAAGATTTGGGTTTTGGTGTATCCAATACTGATAGGGAATGAAAGGGAGGCTTGATAGTATGAAAATATCCAAAATTCATCCCAAGTTTGGAAAGTGACTTAGACACCCTTATGATTAGGGACATCATAGACTACAAGCTACCCTTGTAGAATATTCAATATCTTTTGTGATCAATGGACAAAAAGGTGTATAGCTGGGCCAATTGTGTTTCCAAAAGAATGAACGAGCAACTACATTAGCATTGATTCCTAAGGAGTGGAACATTTATGTATGTACCGTTTCCATGATTAATGCTTTCTATTTTTCTAAACTTTGAGATGGAGTCATTACCAACCATCAACTTATAAAGGGAGCTTATGAGTGAAAGGAATTTAGATTTTCTAGCATAGTGAAGAAAATTAAAGGATTGCTGCTTATTTTTTTGAGTGGAGATGGTTGTAGAGATGATCCACCACCAATTTAAAGAGGATTTTTAAATAAGTCAGGGGAAGTGTTGAGAAGATGGTTGTGTGGTTGCCAACGCATTTAACTTCTATGGCTCCTACAACAGGTAGTCAGGAAATCTCTAGAGTTAAGACTAAGAAACAAAATCAACTTTTATGGCTCCTACACCTCTCTATTGGCTAAAGTAGAGGCCAAGAATCTGCTGCAAATTAGATTTCAAAGAGATAACAACTACTTCAATAAAACACGACATGATTCCATGAACCAAATGGCTTAGTTGCAAGCAAAGACAAAACCTAGATGAATGAACAATCTCAATGCAAAGCTTGATGTCACATGAACTTATCCCTTGTTCCATCTCGCATGTCACATTCAACGAAGAGCCTACAAAGTGTTGCCTTTAATTCATGAGAAACTCTTGTGGACTCAGTGCTTAAGCAAGAAGATGCAATAGAGTGGTCATTTTGTTCCACCTCTCTACCATGATTTGATGTAGGTCTTTGAAATTTTTTCCGTTAGGAGTTTGCTCTTTTGCATTTATGTTAACTTTCATCTTCTCAATCATTCAGACAATGTCATCATATATATCACCCAACCAAGGCCTATCCATGTTAGTGTAATGGATCATCCTCAAAATAGGCTCACTGAAATTGAGGAGATACTCTGCACGATCCCACTAAATGTCATCTTGGATCATTTACTTAACCTGTGTTGCCCTTGTAGTGCTAGATTGCCTCCATATGGTCCAATTAGGGCTAATTACCATGTTAGATTGTTCAAATATTCAATGTACTGAATGGAAGGATTACAACGAATATATAGACTATTACAAGAGATTGAAATTGAAGAAAGAGTCTTTTAAAAATAGAAGTCTAAAATAAAGTAATAAATAAAACTCCTAAATCACCATTAATAGAAGATTCTAAAAAGCTAGCTAAAAATAGCAAATGATACTAAAATATTCTAATACCCTCCCTTAATGGTCATTCTGTCAATTACCTGATTTACATGACAAATTTTGCTTATCAAAAAACATAGAAGGTTGACACTTGACTCCTCTCTAGAACGCTCTGCGACATGAGCTTGCTGCTGAGACTCTCCCTGGTTGGTCTTCTGATCAACTAACCGCTTTTTTTGAACCATTGGATATGACCAAGTCTCCTACAATAGTGACATGTGATATTCTTCTTGGAACCTTCCTCAGATGTGTGCTGTCCTTTCTGCTGAGTGGACACACCTTTTGCCTTTATTTGTGGCAATAAATTCCTATTCCACATTGACCATGTCATTGCTGTTACCAAATTGTTGTCTCCACCTAGCTTGCTGCAACAATTTATCGCACAACTCATCAAATTTCAAGTCAATATTAGTGGAGGCAATGTTGAGTGGCTCAATAAAGTGTTTGTAGGAGCGTGGTAAACTCTTGAGCGTAATCATCACCATGTCCTCCTCTTCCATTTTGTGAGCAATGGCCTCCAATTGATCGCATACATCCTTGATCTTCATAATATGCTCTTGTGGGGACACGTCATCCATCATGATCGAAAACAACTGGTTCTTGAGAAAGAACGCTCTACTTTTATCTGAGGTTTCATGAATATCCTTCAAGTGTTTCCAAATTTTTGCAGCGTTTTTGCATGATGGCACTTCTGGAAGCATCTTATCGGTGACTGGCAATTATAGCAACATAACCGCCTCTTGGTTATGCTCATCAAACTTGTCTTGGTCGTTGCCCTTCGTTGTAGAATGAGTAGTGGTACCCAAAATGACTGCATCTAAACACAAACACTCAAAAATTGAAAGCATCCTTTGTTTCCAAGTTTTATAGTTCTTGTCGTTGAACTGTTGATTGCCTTCCAATATGATGTTGGTCAATCATGCCATCCCTCCCATTTTTCAACGAGGTCAACTTCTCAAAAAATTGAAAGGTCTGATTTTTCTATCAAAAACTAGTCAAAATCCTTCAGCGAAGAGATAGCACAACTTCGAGGCACGACTTAGAAAACAAAAACCCATGTTTGTTGCAAAAATCATTCAAAAACAAAAACCCTTGTAGAATAAAGAGCCCACAAATTTAATCAGAAACCCTATGCTGTCAGCTTGTAGAAAACCCATTGTTTTTCTCCATAATTATGCAAAAATCATAAACCACAAGTTTTGCTCAAAACCCAAATTTTTTTCTGCAAACCCTACGTTGCAAGAAAATTATCAGAAAAACCCACGAAAATTTCAAACCACCAATGATTCCCTCACATTGTGTTTTTCATAAAAATACCAATAGAAAAATTTCTAGAAAGGATTTCTAGGTAGAAGGGCACAAGTTTTTTAATGGCCCGTCACTTGCTTTGATAACATGTTCAATATTCGATATATTGAATGAAAGAATTACAACGAATATGTAGACTATTACAAGAGCTTCAAACTGAATTAAAAGTCTTCTAAAAATAGAAGTCTAAAATAGACATAAATAAAACTCCTAAATGACCATTAATAGAAGATTCTAAAAAGCTAGCTAAAAATAGCAAAAGATACTAAAATATTAAAAGAATCTAAAATATTCTAATATAGATAGTGCCTCACGAACCTTCAGAAGTCATCTCAACACAAGTAAAAAAGGTCTCAACAAACTGTTACAAAATCAAATTAAAAAAAATAAATTGGCAAAATTTAAAATTAAATTAAAATTAAATTTTTTTACTAAAGTAAAACATATTAACTATTTAACTTACCTTCAACAGCTCCAATTTCGATAATTGTTTGAATGTACCTTATGAGATATGGTGGTTGGTGATAAACATTTGGATATCCTTGGCATTAGCATATACCCATTTGATCCATTCAATTTTGGTGCCAATTTTTGGTAGCATTAGGTTGAGGGAGTGAATAGCACAAGGTGTCCAAAAAATGTGCTCATAATGTTCCTCAACCATTAATCCAACAACCCTACAATTTTTGGGATTGTTTGTTATAAATTGTAAAACATTTCGAAGTCCCACTTCCTCAATTGCTCGGAAAAGAATGTTAGCACTAAATGCACCATCATTCACCTATCCTTAACAACCCACTTCTTTCAAAAACATTGCACATTTAGGGGACATTGCAATAGCATTGATCAGTAGGCAATTTCTTGCATCATTCCATCCATCAATATATGATGGACACTTTAATGCCCCCAGCCTATTTAGTTGAGTTTGTGGACCTTTAGCCTATTCAGTTGGTTCCTGTAGGCTATTGAGTTAGGGAATCTTTGGAGGCAGTTTATCTAACAGTTTGATAGTACTTGATGGTCAGTTGAGCTGTCATTGGGATTATGGGCAATATGCCTTTTTCTGAAGTGATTTCAGGATAGTTTCCCAATACTTCATATTTATAGTGTTTTGAGCATCAACTAGGATAGTTGGAAAGGTTACTATTTTTAGATTTGTCGGTTGGTCAAGTTTTGATGACTATCTTGAAGAAAACACACAAACACATATATAGAGATGGTGTTGAATTAATATTTCAACTTTCTCAACTTTTAATTTTATTAATCTCAAAGAAATGAACAAACCATTCACACAATTAAGATCTAAGAAAAGAAGATAAGATGTAGACACTTGCGGGAGAAACCACGATAAAATATTGCTTTTTATATATAACTTCCTACAATTTTGTAGGCTCCAACCCAGAGGAGGCAACGATACCCTCAATATGATTTCGTAGGCACCAACCCACCGGAGACACCAATCTCTTTGGAATTGAGGCACAAACCTCCAAAATAATGAAATATTGAATGTTTGACGTTCTTCTCCAATTAGATCCCATACCCTTCACAATTCTGCTCAAGCATCTCTGGTCATAGGTATGCAAGAATTCACCTTTAGGTCTTGTGATGTCCCCGTTTTAGCAGGTGTTTTGGGACATGATTGTTAGCCCATCATTGCGACCCTCGTGGGCTAATGACTAGATTTAGGGATCTTTTGGTGAGAACTTACTATTTATAGTAAGTCTTTTCCTGCCAGTGTCCATTTGTGGCAGGGTGTCTGAATAGTTGACTTGTCAGAGTAGAGCAGTTGGTTTGGCTTGGGTTGATTATTTTATTAATTAATTAAGCATGTCTTAATTAATTATATCTTGGAGCTATTTATTAAGTCAATTCATTAAATATTAATGATGTTCTTTTTGACTTTGGTTTGGACGTTAAGTGAATGAAGGCTTATGTTTGAATATTCAAACTTCTAAGTTTGAGGCGTTGAGTTTTAAGTTTTTAAAAGAGTCTCCTTGAAGCTGAATAAGTCGAGGCTTCTTGAAGAAGTTACAGAGTAATTATATGAAGCTTTCGAAACCCTTCATTGAGCACCTTTTAAAAACATTTGAAAACTATGAATTGTGTGGTTTCAAACAAGGGTTTGGGAGAGAGAATTGTTTGTAAAGAATTGTGAATTCTTTGTGAATTTGCACTTTGAATCAGCTTTGTGCTGATGAATTGTGGTCACGCAGCTAGTTGGTTATGTATCATAGATATTGGCGAAGAGAAGACGTTCAAGCCTTTGGCGTGAGAAGAGTTATGATCCGCCATCATCCTTTTCTTTCCAGCCGCGGCTAATCTATTGGAGCATACATCAAGATGTCAACAATGTTTAGAGCTGCAATCTTACAAAACGCAGGCAGTTAAAGGTGGACGACATAACCAGGTTTGAACATTGTTTAATGTCTTGTTTCAATGAAGAGTTAGACGTCTATATTTCCTTTGGTTTCCAGATCGAACTTTATGGTTAATTTTCAGTGTGTTGATTTTGAGTTATAATAGATTTTAAATTGCAAATGTTGTAATGCAATCACATTTCCAAAGAACAAAAAAAATAAATATATGATTGTTGAAAATTTAAAAAAAATAAGAAGAATCAATTCCAGAATTCAGAATTCTTTTTAGTCAATTCGAGGATAGAACCAGTTAGGCTCTTCATAGTGGTATCAGAGCAGTTTTCTTGCCAACCTGCAGGGGATTGGGCTTAAAAAATGGAAGGTGACAGATATATTCCAGGCTATCATTACACTCGCAGAGGTAGAAATTCTCCACCACCTAGTGATTAGGAATAGGGAAATATGGGAGATAGAATTCCAGGCACTGCAGGTAATGATGAGGAGAGAGCAGCTAGGACAATGTTCAGGAATATTGCACATAGCCAGTAGCAGTTGGCGGCTGGCCAACAACAGATGGCAACTGTCTTACAGAACTTATCCGATACTCCTCAACGCATTTCATTGCGTCGAGATCAAGGTAGGGATAGAGATACCGGGAATATCTCAGCTAGTTCTCACAGGTCTAGAGTTGATTTGACAAGTACACAAGACAAGCCTCTACGTCCTACTTTCCTGAGACTTGAGATTGATGCTGTTAGTATTGAGGAGGAGGTATCATTTACTGATGACATATTAGCTCTACATACTGAGTGGGATGCTTTACAACATGAAGTAAAGAAACATTTGAATTTTGACAGGTTCATGACTCAGAAAAGGGAATGTTCTATGGTTACAACAGATGGGAGAAAAAGGCATGTGAACCATGATTTGAAACAAGGAACCAACAAATTGACCTTGACACACTTTGATGGGAGCGGGAAAATGATAGCTAGAGCTTGGATTCACAAGCTTGACACTTATCTATCTTTACGTCCTATGTCTGAAGAGGATGCCATTAGGTTTTCTGTTCTGCATTTAGATGGTATAGCCCATGATCGTTGGTACCATGGGTTAGTCTCCTTACATCATGATCAGATTATATCCTACCAGGAGTTTGTAGATGGATTGGTAGAGAGGTTTGACAGGAAGGACCCAAAGTCCTATTTCTGGGAGCTGGCACAACTCAGACAGACAGGTAGTTTGGATGCATTTATCAGTGAGTTCTAGAAGGTTTCAGTGATGGTTTATGATATCTCAGAGAGGAGGTGTGTTATGTTGTTTGTAGAGGGGTTAGTTGAACCTCTAAGGGGTTGGGTTAAGTCTTTTGACCCTTCAACTTTGCAGATTGCCATGAAAAAGGATAGAGACTTGGAGTTTTTAGCTCAACGTAGTAGATTTCCTCCTAAACCATGTAATTCTCCATATGATAACAAGGCTGCTCCAAAAAGAATTGAAGGACCAGATTTCAAGAAACCTATGACAGGGCCTTTAGATCAAGAAACACTCAATGATCTAAGGAGAAAGAGATTATGTTTTTACTGTAGGGGTCTATATGATGATAAACATGACTGTCCCTTGAATCCTAAGGCTAGGAATAGGCTTATGGAGTGGTATTATGAAGATGAACATAATTCTGATTTTGAAGGGCAGCAAGTTGATCATGAAGAAGATAGCTATGAAGAAGCAACACATGTGGAAAAGGTTGATGAGGATTTCAATCTTAAGATAGTATACCTCTCTAGCATGCAGAAAGAGGGATCTTTCAGGATGAGAGGTCTTTTAGCAGGGCAGTGTGTCATTGCCTTGTTGGATACAGGTGCCACCCATAACTTCATAGATTCACGTTTGGTCTCTAGGAGAGGCATACAGACAGAGGAGTTTGAGGGCATTAGAGTTAAGGTGGCTGATGGTTACACTTTGAAGTGTGACAAAATAATTCCGGATCTTCCCATGAAATTAAGTAATTATGAGTTCAAAACTGATTTTTATGTGGTTGACATGGGAGGTACTGATTTGGTTTTGGGTACGAGGTGGTTACATTCTATTGAGGCTTTTTATTTCCTCCTTAAGGATATGGAAATGAAGTTTGAAGTAAATGGTAAGAAACGTATACTCAAGGCAATCATGGAGGAGAATCTGAGGACTATATCACTTAGACGTATTCAGCGTCTCATTAGGCATGATGCAGTTGAGTGTGCAACAGAGTGCAAAATATTACCCACACTTGATGAGTCCGGAACATCAGCTTATCACCCTGACATACAGGAACACAGGACTAAACACTCTAAAGTGTTTAGTGATTTGCCACATGGCAGGCCACCCGACAGAGGCATCGATCCTATTATTGAGTTAGAGGAGGACACTAAGCCCATTATGATTACTCCTTATCGGCACCCCAAGCGCCTAAAAGATGAAATTGAGAAAATAATTCAGGAGCTGATTTCTATGGGGCATATTAGGCCGAGTAAGTCTCCCTTTGCTTCATCAGTTGTTTTGGTGAAGAAAAAGGATGGTACTCTCAGAATGTGCATTGACTATAGGATGCTGAATCGAAGGACAATTAAGAACATGTATCCTATTCCGCGCATCGATGAGTTGATAGATGAGCTGCATGGTGCATGCTTCTTCTTGAAGATTGGTTTGAGATCGGGTTAGCATCAGATCCGAGTTCAGGAGGAGGACATAGAGAACACAACCTTTAGATGTCACTGTGGACATTTTGAGTTTTAGTCATGCCTTTTGGGTTGACTAATGCTCCAGCCACTTTTCAGTCCACCATGAACATGGTCTTCCACAGTCAGTTGAGGAGATTTGTTCTGGTTTTCTTTGATGATATTTTGGTATATAGCAAGACATGGGATGATCATCGTGCTCATCTGGATACTGTGCTAGATATCTTGGATAGGTCTTCCTTGTATGCAAAGGAGGCCAAGTGTGCTTTGGGGATGAACGAGTTGTTGTACCTTGGTCATATTATCAGTGCAGAGGGAGTGCGCATGGATCTTGATAAGGTTCGTGCTATTCTGGATTGGCCTACTCCAGGAAACTTGACGCAACTCAAAGGGTTCATTGGTCTGTGTGCTTTGTATCGTAGATTTGTAGTGGGGTTCTCTCTACATGTAGCTCGTCTGACTGGCTTGACCCATAAGGGGGCTTTTGAGTGGACCTCTCAGGCACAGGAGTGTTTTGAGAAGTTCAAGTTGATTATGACATCATGCCTGTTCTAGTGATGCCAGATTTCTATAGACTGTTTGATTTGCATTGTTATGCTTCGGGTGAGGGCATTGGTGCAGTACTTTCCCAGGATCACCATCCCATTGTTTTTGAGAGTAGGAAGCTCAGAGGTCCTAAGAGAGCTTTTAGTGTGTATGACAAGGAAATGTTAGCCATAATGCATGCTTTGGCTAAATTCAGGCATTTTTTGGTTGGTAAGTTTTGCATAAAAACTGATCATAATAGCGTGAAGTATTTCCTTGGACAACGTGATCTCAAAGAGAGACAACAGAAATGGGTCAGCAAACTACAGTCATATGATTTTGATATTTCTTATATCAAGGGTACTCAGAATGTGGTTGCTGATGCACTTTCACAGAGGCCTCATTTATGTGCTATGATTGAGATATCTGAGGATTGGAGGCACTTGATCATTGTTGACTATGCCAGAGATCAGTGGGCGTTTGGTTTTATTGATGGGGCCATATAGGACAAGTAGTCTTGTGGATGAGTTGATCATTTACAAGGAGAGGATATTTCTGGTTCCAGAATTGAGTGTTAGACATGCGGTGTTGAGAGCTTTCCATATTCTCCCTTAGCTGGGCACTCAGGGTTCTTCAAAACCTATAGGTAGGTGCGGGAGAGATTTACTTGGAAAGGCCTGAAGTATAATGTGCAATAGTATGTCAGAGAGTGTTTTGTTTGCCAGCAAAACAAGCAGGAGCACACATATCTAGCTGGATTACTGCAGCCACTTCCTATCCCTAAGCGGAATTTGGAATGCATTTCTATGGACTTCATTGTGGGCTTGCCTAAAGCCCAGGGTAGAGATTGCATTTATGTAGTAGTTGATTGTCTGACGAAATATGCTCACTTTTTCCCGATCACTACTACATTTTCAGCGACTCAGGTTGCAGATTTATTCTTTCGGGAGGTGTTCAGACTGCATGGTTTACCCCATAATATAGTGAGTGACTGTGATAGCCGATTCATGAGTCATTTTTGGCAGAATTTATTCAGGTTGTGTGGCACATTGTTGACTCCTAGTACTAGTTACCACCCCCAAACTGATGGTCAGTTTGAGATTGTTAATAAGTGGGTGGAGGGCTATCTTCGGAATTATGTATCTGCTCAGCAGAGAGCTTGGGTGAAGTGGATTTACTTATGTGAGTATTGCTATAATTCCACTCACCATATGTCTATTCGGATGACTCCTTTTAGAGCTCTGTATGGATACAATCCTCCTAGTTTCTTGGATTTGCTTTTCAGCGACAACAAAGTTCCCAGTGCAGGTGATTTGCTACAGGATAGTCGGGACATTATGGGGACATTGCAGGACAATATTTAGAGAGCTTAGAATCAACAAAAGCGGTATGCTGATCAGAGGAGAGTTGTTCGCTCTTTCCAGGTTGGGGATATTGATGCTGTAGCCCTACCGACAGTCTTCTATTCGGAAGAGCTGAGCTAAGAAGCTAAAACCTCGGTACTATGGGCCTTTCCGTGTTGTTAGACGGGTAGGTGAGTTTGCTTATGAGCTGGATTTGCCAGAGGACAGCAGGGTGGATAATGTTTTTCATGTGTTGCGCTTCAAGAGGGCGTTAGGCAGGCATGTTGTTTTGTCTCCTATTTTGCCACCCCTAGATGATGAGGGGAAGTTGGAGTTGATTCCTGAGGTTATATTGGAGACTCGAGAGAGGCATTTGCGACGACAAGTCATCAGAGCGTTCTTGGTGAAATGACATGGTTTACCTGTTGAGGATGCCACTTGGGAATTAGAGGATATTCTTCAGCACCCCAGATTGCGATTGCTTGAGGACAAGCAATCTTGGGGAGGGAGGACTGTGATGTCCCCGTTTTAGCAGGTGTTTGGGGACATGATTGTTAGTCCATCATTGCGACCCTCGTGGGCTAATGACTGGATTTGGGGGTCTTTTGGTGAGAACTCACTATTTATAGTAAGTCTTTTCCTTCCAGTGTCCATTTGTGGCAGGGTGTCCGAACAGTTGACTTGTCAGAGCAGAGCAGTTGGTTTGGCTTGGGTTGATTATTTTATTAATTAATTATGCATGGCTTAATTAATTATATCTTGGAGCTATTTATTAAGTCAATTAATTAAATATTAATGATGTTCTTTTTGACTTTGGTTTGGACATTAAGTGAATGAAAGCTTATGTTTGAATATTATAAATTTGAATATTCAAACTTCTAAGTCTGAGGCGTTGAGTTTTAAGTTATTAAAAGAGTCTCCTTGAAGCTGAGTAAGTCGAGGCTTCTTGAAGACGTTACAGAGTAAATATATGAAGCTTTCGAAACCCTTCATTCAGCACCTTTTAAAAACATTAGAAAACTATGAATGGTGTTGTTTCAAACAAGGGTTTGGGAGAGAGAATTGTTCGCAAAGAATTGTGAATTCTTTGTGAATCTGCACTTTGAATCAGCTTTGTGCTGATGAATTGTGGTCATGCAGCTAGTTGGTTACGTTTCATAGATATTGGTGAAGAGAAGACGTTCAAGCCTTTCGCGTGAGAAGAGTTATCATCCGCCATCATGCCTTTCTTTCCAGCTGCGGCTAATCTATTGAAGCATACATCAAGACGTCAACAATGTTCAGAGCTGCAATCTTCTTACAAAACGCAGGCAGTTAAAGGTGGACAACATAACCAGGTTTCAGCATTGTTTAATGTCTTGTTTCAATGAAGAGTTAGACGTCTATATTTCCTTTGGTTTCCAGATCAAACTTTATGGTTAATTTTCAGTATGTGTTGAATTTGAGTTATAATAGATTTTAAATTGCAAATGTTGTAATGCAATCACTTTTCCAAATAACAAAAAAAATAAATATATGATTGTTGAAAATTTAAAAGAAAAAAGAAGAATCAATTCCAGATTCAGAATTCTTTTCAGTCAATTCAAGGATAGAGCCAGCTAGGTTCACAGGTCTGCATAAAATATCCTTCAATTCTGCAATAAATAGCCTTTTAAAATCTGTAACAACTCTCTCTGGTTCTAACTCTGACAAACACTGAATTGTTTCAATTTTGGAGGTTTGACAATTTTATCAAACACTTTGCTTGCAAGCTCTGATAACCACAATGCTTTCAATATTAATTAACTTAGTGTCACAACCCAATTAATACCATGGATAGGAAGTGTTTTATAAAAGGATTGTTTAAAGTTGAAAGTATGGCCTTAGTTGAATGGTGTAGATTTGTATGGATCTAGTGTTGATTTCTGATTTTTTTGCTGGTCTTCAATGAATATCTGATTGCTTATTGCTATTCTGATTTAGTATACTTGTCTGATCACAAACTCCAAATAGGAAGGAGAGATAGTATTTGATGGAGATGTTCTTGCTTGCTGTTCGATCTAGTGCTGTAGGTGAAGATTCCAATTATATATGTTACCTACTGTTAATGATGCTCCGTTCTTTTTTCACGCCCCTTTTGATTAGTGTGGAAAACCTTCTTATATTATTCCTTCTCGAATGAAGAGTTGCCTGTATGAGTCGTGTCTTATGCTTCATGGAGGTTGTACTTCTTGTTAAATAGTCTAATCGTCTCTCTTAATCACATCTTTACATTATGTATGATTGCAGATTTTCCATGATTTTAATCGCTGCTTAATGTATATCTTATTGATTTTTTCTCACTGCCGTATCATTATTTGTTCTCTATTTTTTTCTTCCCCCACAATTGCTCCAGTGGTGAGGAATGCTTTTATGCTTGAGCCCATTTTATTTGATATTTGTAATATCGAGTCTCTTATTTTGATTATCAAATTTAAATGTATAAATTTATATTGTAATTTATTAATTAATTTACTTATTATTTATTATTTAATTATTATTTATTAATTATTTATTTTAATATTGTATTTATTATTTATTTTATTAATAATATATTACATTATTATATTAATATATTATATTTAATACTAGACTATATTGTATTTTAATATTATATTATACTTTATCAATTAATATATTATACTCTTCATTAATATAGTTAATGTAAATAAATAATATTATAATTTATTAATATTTATATGCTCAATAATTTTTATTATTATTTATTATTAAATCCTATTCTAGAAAAGGGGACATTACAGCGTTGGATAAAGGCCTAGGTAACAATTCAAAGTTTTCAATGGAATTTTGTGCAAGATATTGAAATTTAATATTTATCCATTAATTTGCTCTATAGGTCAAAATTTGTGTAATTTTTAAAAAGAATTTACATATTTGGAAAGCGTACAAAAAATTAGGTGGGGTAGTTCTCTGTAATTTATTGTTAGATGTAAAATAATTTTCTTAATGTAGTGGTCAAAGTTTAGTCAAAACACAAGCATCAAATTCTGTCATAGGCAATGTTCTAAAATTTTATGGTTACAAGTACAACTCACATTAGATACTATCCTTAATTACTAAAAAAGAATCTAGAACTCAAAATAAAAATATGCTTGAAGCCATGTCGTCTTTAGGACTAGAGGACTTTTTTATGAATATTGAATCTAACTGGCCTTTTATTGTCTTATATGACCAATTTGCAAGATCTTCAAATGAGGGTTTAGATAGCCTTAAAATTTTTTATAAATCAAAATTGAGGGACCAATATAAAATTGGGTTTCCACTTTGGAGGTCTGTGATGCCAGGATTGCTCTTCGTTTGGGTCAGATTGACAAACTTACTATTTATAGTAAGCAGTTATTTTGGGTGTTCATCATGATTTCTATTTTTAGAAGGGCGCCTGTGCATTGGTATCAGTGGAGTTGTGGATCAGTTGCAGAGTTTCCAGTTTGAGGGACTTACTATTTATAGTAAGTCTATTTTTGGCCGGTTACTATTTTTGGATGACACTTAGGCACGCAAGTTCAGTTGATGCTCCTGGTTTTGGACGATTGGAGTTATTTGTGTATGATTATTTTATTAAGTTTATTTCATTAAATAATCATTATTCGCCTAAGTCAATGATTAATTATATGAGCTCATCAAAAGGTTATATTATATGAAGTCAAAATGGAGTTATGAGCTTATATTATAAAGTATGCTTTTAAGTGAAAAGTGTGAAGTTGAAGTTAGGGGTCGATTTGTAAAGAAGACATTATAAAGGCTTCTTGGACGAGATCGATTTCATTATGCTATTGAGTTTTATTCATGTCTTGGTGTTTTTCGAATTGGGGCTTGGAGACAAGGGTTTGATTGAATTCTACAGCAAGAAATGGTAAATTTCTTGATTGTTTTATGCTCTTTGAATCAGCTTTAATGCTGATGAATTGTGAGCTTGCTGCTAGCAGTCATAGTGGGTGATTGTTATCATTTTACGAAAAACATTGCAAACAGAGTGAGTGGCGTGGGCTATCTTTCCAGCTGTTACTACTTCCTTGGTTGCGGCTTCATATGCCAGCAACATCACACTACTTTGGCAGCGAATTCATAGACCACGGTTTGACTTTGGGTCGTGGCCATTAAGCAACAACAGCTGCCAATACTTCTACATTGTGAAGGAGTCGAGTTGTTTCCTTGGGTTCTTTAATATGCATTCATTTGCTTGGTTCTATGTAGCATTAAATAAATTAATTACAATTTCAATCAGAGTATTCAGAGATGGTGTTGGTACTTGTAAGTGGGGTTTCGATTTTAAATCAGTTAGATTGCATTGCTTTTGTTCTTAGAATGGTTATTATTATTTTGAATAGAAGTAAGTTGTCAAGGAAGATTTGTAATGTTGTCTTTCCGGGCAAATTATGTTGAAAATTCCTATCATATTACAAATCCAAAACAAATTCAAATTTTGAAAGCAAAATCAGAGTTAGAGCCAGGCTGTCATGTCCCCTTTCTAGAGTGGACATCAGAGATGGAGGAGTTGGCCTATCTTGGGAGTCTCGTGGGCTAGCGGAGACGGAAAGGGACTCATTCAGTGCATACAGTGACAGGATTTTGGCTTTACAGGCAGTTTGGAGCCAATTTGGAGAAGTTCCTAGATTTTAGGGGATATCCCTACTTTTTAGGAGGATGTGGCAGTTTCTAGATGTGAGGTCCTACTGGACCATCCCATGGTTCAGTTTCAGGATGACAGGGTGTGTTCCCTAGTTTCTAGGAGCATCCCTAGATTTTAGGGATGGGACTGCCAATTGACCCATCTCGTTCGCCATCAGTCACAGACAGGTGACATGGGGGTAAATATAGTGTTGCAGTGCAGTTCCTTGATTTTAGGAGGCAGTTCCTACTTTTTAGGAGAGGGATTCCTACTGTTTAGGAGGTGGTGTCAGCTTCCAAATTTGAGGTTCAATAAGGTCATCCCTTGGTTTCAGTTTCAGGAGATTTGGGTGTGTTTCCTAGTTTCTAGGAGCATCCCTAGATTTTAGGGATGAGATTGCCAGTTGTCCCAGGTTGTCTGACATCAGTCACAGGCAGGTGACATATTCAGTCTCAGGATTTTGGGGTGTTTCGGGTGTTCTGTGGCTATTTGGGATATATTTTAATATTTTCCTGAGTTAGCGTTTTAATATTTTAAATAAGGCTATGTATATAGCTATTTTGGAGAAATAAGGGGTTTTCTGACTTTAGATGCCTGTGTTATAGCTTGTCGGAAAGGTCTCACAATTTGCTATATGATTGTCACCTTCCAGGGTCTTTTTGGTTTGCGGGGCTATTTAATATTAATAAAGTGATTTTCTGTATAGTTTGGACACCATAATTAGGAAAATATCACTTATTTATAAACTGCACTCTCAATTCTCAATTAGGGTTCGAATTGCAATGGAAAAGGGATATAAGATGTTGAGAACCTAATGGATGGCATCTTTTATCATTTTTGAAACCTATTTTGGACGCTATTGCTCTGGATGAGCATTTCTCACCTAGGACGCCAAACCCTAGTGGCTTAGAACGGATCAGTTGGGACGTAGCGCTCAGCTAGATCAGATTTACAGGTTCTTGTGCATTGCTTAGTGAAGCAGAAAAGGAACGTAGTTGGTTGGAGATTCAACGTTTTGGGCGTTGGAGTTGTTTTATCTGGTTTATTGCAGCAGCTAGCCGCTCTTTGTATTGGCGTTAGTTTGCCCACTCTTTCTACATTGTGTCTACAGGCAGATTTCTCTATTGTTGCCGTCAACTTGCAGCAGTCATTTTGGAATCAATCTGGATAATCTCAGGTGTACTGGTACAAGTTTAAAAGTATTTCCAGAATATTGCACAATCTGATTGTATTTGATTTTATCATTATCTATTTGCAGCAGTTGTTGTTTATGCATTGTAATACTTATTCGGAAAAATACAAAAGAAACAACTTCTTCTGCAACTTCTGTCTAGCTCTATAAGATAATAAAAAAAAACTTACAGCAGAATAAAACTATTAAAAATAAATTTATAGCAGCAGCAGAGCAAATATCCATTTGGGATATTTCAGTGGTATCAGAGCTTGCATCCTGCCAGCCTGTAGGGTTTGAGGGAATTGGTTTTGTCAGATTTTAGGAAAGATTATGATAATTTATATCAGCGATTGGGTAATTACCAGATAGTGGAATAAGTGATTTCTATGCATCCAGGTAGAGCTGATATACACAGATATTACACTCACAGGAGACCTTAAAAAAATAAAAAATAAAAAATCGAGTGAGTAATCAACACTCTATTGAAATTGAATGGATAGGTACAGGGGAACTTATAGTAGTAGACAAAAGAAACCATCAGATAGTTTGCCTGAATTTAAAAGGCAAACTCATGCGTTGGTTAAACAGTTGGATTGTAGTCGGGATATTCAGAACAGGCTTAGTGAACAGTTGTCAGATCCAGCTACCATTTACAGGGTGGCTAGATACATGGTTTCACTCTTGGGCAGATCTTCTCGCAAGACACATGATACGAGACAGGTTGACATGGTGAGGGAGGTTAGGAGAGACCTGCAGGATGATTTCACAGCTGCACGTGGGCCTCTTACATCAGTTCCTGAGATCAGTGGTCCTCCAGCTGAGTTACCCCACACTTTATTTGTAGGGTCATTACCTATCTCAGTGGACGAGCACATGATAGTTACACCGGCCGACAGATGCATGGAGACTCAGCACTCAGTTGATGGTTCGGTGATACAGCAGGAGTTGATGCCTGCAGTTGATGTTCGTACTATTTCGGATTGTATTATAGAGACAGCAGTTGGTCCAGTCCAGTTTGCCAGGAGGATAGTCCTATGGTCGATGTTGAGGGAGTTGCTGATAGTGGGAGTGTTGTAGTGCTGGAGGATATGACGGTGGACTTTGGATAGCCAGAGGAGGATACCACTTTTGAGGACTGCCTTGAGGAGATGGAGTCAGATAGTACAGATCTAGATAGCGGCAGTCCTGAAATGGGGTTAGTGCAGGAGATGTCAGTATTCTCTTGTGTTGAGGATTTGAGCATGGAGTCTGCATGTGGTGATACCAGTGTTGAGGTTGAGATAGTAGACACGGACTCATGCCAGCATGAATCAGATTCATTTGTTAGTAGGGAGTTAGATGAAGTTCAGTTCGGGTCACCAGAGGAGGTAGAGCCCTTGTTAGCATCTTGGTTTGCTACCGATACTTCCTATGTGACCCATGAGGATGACTCCATTAGTGGTGAGTCATGTCTGTATCAGACCTTGGGAGAGGACTGCGAGTTGCTGGAGAGTGCAGATCGGTCCCAGGATCAGGATTATTCAGAGGTTACAGAGGATGAGGCAGCTGAGAGTGTTGAGGAGGTAGATTCTGTAGCAGCTTCCTCGAGTACAGAGGAGTTTGATGGAGAGGTGTCAGCTGCTAGTACTCCATTTGAGGATGTGAGTTCAGTTGTTAGTTCACAGAGCTCAGATGACAACACACATGCTCTTTGACATCCGGGACTTGGATTTCCGTTAATTTGGCAGCAGCAGCTGCCACATCCTCAATTGCGTATGTTCCTCTCTCGCCCATAAGTCGCCCTCTTCATTGAATGGAGAGGTGAATCCATATCAAATTAGTCTAGCCAATAACCTCTGATAATCCCTCAGGACCCATTCTGTGTCTGTGGCTATCCCTCTGATTCGGGAGACGCCTTTCGATATCCAGTAGATTTCAGTTAGGATTTCAATTAGTTATTCCCTACTAGGAAGCTTCTTCTTTGTAAGTTCAATTGGGGAATAGTGTTTCTGAGAGGAGTATGTTGGGTACCACTTCTATTCACAGTACAGACAGTGTGCTAGGGATGATGCATAGGAGGCCTATAATTCATAGTCATCATGTGTCTAGTCAGTTGAGAGTTAGCGAGTATGATATTGTTACCGCATTCGAGCATTTTGATGTTGCTCGATAGCTGCTATCTGTTCATGGATGGGGTGCTCCTATGGATGATGTGCATGGTAGTTGTTACCTGTCCCTGACTGAGATGCATGCCTTAAGGGAGGCTGTCAGAATTTTGAGACAGGATTATTTTCGGTTGGTAGCTGACCGAGATCACTTAGTAGAGTGAGGAAGTATAGCATATGAGGCACTCTTGGATAGAGAGGATGAGGTGAGTGAGCTTACTTGGGTACTCACGACGACTTCTGAGGTTCTAGAGAGCACTCAGTCGGCTCTCCAGGAGTCACAGGTTCAGTTAGTAGAGGTGACTGTGGAGTTGGTGCAGCTTCAGTCTACACCAGCACCAGATCCAGTGCAGTTACATATTGTGGTGTCTGGTGATTTGGCGATGTCCACATTTGGGGTTGTTGGATGTGATGGAGTTAGGGATACATCCACCCGTGAATCTAGTGTTGGAGGTACAAGTTCACTTCCATCGGATACATATGCAATTGAGTTAGGCGCTTCAGTAGAGGGTTGCAGTGTGCCTGACATTGGGGTGGATATTCCGATTGGGATGGATACTCTAGTTGGTAGCATTGCGTCAGGTGATATAGTACAAGATGTTGTGGGTAGTGTAGTGGATCCATCAGTGATCAATGTTTCAGTTCATGACTCTACTCCTTTGATTGCTCAGTAGGGAGACATGGTATCACCTAAGATGGTTGTTAGTGATCGCATAGCTGGTGATGATAGGCAGTTGGCTACGTCACAGTTACATGATGACCAGTTATGGGTTCGAGGGGAGCAAATGGATGCTACCACCTATAAATTCTACTGCACAGAGTCATTCCTGGATCACCTTCTTGAGAGTTCAGAATTTCGGGAGGGATCTTACCGAGCTTCTGAGGGTGTTCTCATCCGGGGTACTGGTAGGATTCGACGTTTGGTGAGAGAGATTGTAGGTACCTTGACTACGATGCTCTCTCACAGAGATTTCGAGGTTGGGTTTGCTGAGAGGGTCACCCAGGATCTTGTCCAACCAGTTGTGCAGAGTTCGAGATTGGAGCCATCTTTGGGTTCGCGACTGGTGGATGATGAGCCTCTGACAGAGATCGGAGCAATTTATCGTCGTTACACAGTGAGGAGTGCTCATTATTTTTCCTTTGACCCACATGTTGATGAGTTGATTGTACATAGACGTGGGTTGGCTCCTAGTCCTTATCATCCGTTATGGGATTGGTTCTCGCCATCAGCAGTTGATGGGAGTTTTGGCTGCAAGTCAGTAGCAGGTGACTTGCAGAGTTATGGTGACTGCAAGAATTATATAATGTGTGGATATCTGGGTCCTGGTACAACTTTGTTCAGGGGTATTCATCACTGTTGTGCAGATGGTCTACACACTCAGTATAGGTCAGTTGGGTGTGCAGGGGGAGTTCAGGGTGTATGTGATCTGAGTCACCCTTACATCTTGGTTTTTGATGGTCCTGAGATCTATTTCTCTTGGGGTCGGAGCAGAGACAGATTCAGTACGGGAGTGTGGGTGAGTGGTTATGGATTTATTTTCAAAGTCATCTTGTTTGTTTTTTGGGGGATGCTACAGGAGCCTGCACTTTGTGCGGGAGGCATGGCTTACAGTTTTCCGTGGGATCCAGGTGGACTGTGATGTTTCTTGTTCTGGTGATTGCTTGAGGACAAACAATCTCCGGGAAGGGATGATTGTCATGTCCCCTTTCTAGAGTGGACATCAGAGATGGAGGAGTTGGCCTATCGTGGGAGTCTCGTAGGCTAGTGGAGATGGATAGGGACTCATTCAGTGCATACAATGATCGGATTTTGGCTTTATAGGCAGTTTGGAGCCAGTTTGGAGTAGTTCCTAGATTTTAGGGGATATCCCTACTTTTTAGGAGGATGTGGCAGTTTCTAGATGTGAGGTCCCATTGGACCATTCCATGGTTTCAATTTCAGGATGACAGGGTGTGTTCCCTAGTTTCTAGGAGCATCCCTAGATTTTAGGGATGGGACTGCCAATTGACCCATCTCGTTCGGCATGAGTCACAGACAGGTGACATGGTGGTAAATATAGTGTTGCAGTGCATTTCCTTGATTTTAGGAGGCAGTTCCTACTTTTTAGGAGGGCAATTCCTACTATTTAGGAGGTGGTGTCAACTTCCAGATTTGAGGTTCTATAAGGTCATCCCTTGGTTTCAGT
Source organism: Thuja plicata (assembly GCA_018584345.1). Lineage (NCBI taxonomy): Eukaryota > Viridiplantae > Streptophyta > Pinopsida > Cupressales > Cupressaceae > Thuja > Thuja plicata. The sequence goes on from MU227798.1 coordinate 2,275,269, forward strand.
TTCAGGAGATTTGGGTGTGTTCCCTAGTTTCTAGGAGCATCCCTAGATTTTAGGGATGAGACTGCTAGTTGTCCCAGGTTGTCCGACATCAGTCACAGGCAGGTGACATATTCAGTCTCAGGATTTTGGGGTGTTTCGGGTGTTCTGTGGCTATTTGGGATATATTTTAATATATTTAAATATTTTCCTAAGTTAGCGTTTTAATATTTTAAATAAGGCTATGTATA
>MU227798.1:2322895-2335617 GCA_018584345.1 Thuja plicata
ACTAATAAAAACGTATGAAACGTGTATTACAAAGATTTCTCAGGGATGATGAAATATCTCTATTAACACTCTATTCAGAACGTTCAAATCATAGAGGATACTACTACGAATTAACAAGGAAATTGCGGGTTGCCATAATTTTGTGATCTCAAAATTGAGGACAACAAACTTCCAAATTATTATAGTAATAAAGTATTATTATAATAATATAACTTTATTATTAATTAATAACATATCATTATTAATTAATATTAATTAATTAATCAATATGCACTCCAGTGATAAAACCTGCATCCACTTCTGAACCTGCCAGACTGATGGAGTCATCCACTGTATTGCCAAAAGTAGCAACTGCCGAAAATATACTTACTATAAATAGTAAGTCCCCAACCAAGGAACTGAACAGACTGAGTCACTGCCGATACTGCCTTGCCAGAAAGGGAAACTGACCGAACTGACTTACTAAAAATAGTAAGTCCAGACTTACTAAAAATAGTAAATCTGCCAACTGGGACCCTAAAACCTAGGCATCAGCTCACGAGGGTCACAATGATGAGCTGACCAAGCTACTGCAAAGACCTGCTAAAAATGGGGGTCATCCCAGTCCGCCCTCCCCAAGATTGGTTGTTCTCAAGCAATCCCTAAACAATTGTACATCGCAATCCACCCGGATCCCACAGGAAAAAGTAAACCATGCCCCCGACATAAATTGTCAGCTCCTGTAGCATTACCCACAATGCAAACCGGATAGCTCTGTAAAGAGACCCAAAACAACCATTTACCCAAACTCCTGTACTGAATCTGTCTCTGCCTAGATCCCGAAAGAAGTGAGCTTTGGGATCATCAAAAACCAAGATGTATGGGAGACTGAGATCACATACACCCTGAACTCCCCCTGCACACTCAACTGACCCGTACTGAGTGTGAAGACCCTCTATGCAACAGTGATGAATACCCCTGAACAAAGCTCTACCTGGACCCAGATATCCACACACTGTATAATCCCTGCAGTCACCATAACTCTGCAAGTTACCTGCTACTGACTTGCAGCCAAAACTCCCATCAACTACTGATGGCGAGAACCCATCCCAAAATAGATGATAAGGACTAGGAGCCAACCCACACCTATGTGCCATCAACTCATCAACATGTGGGTCAAATGAAAACCGATGAGCGCTCCTCACTGTATAGTGCCGGTAAAAAACTCCGCTCTCGGTCAGAGGCTCATCATCCCCCAGTTGCGGACCCACTGATGGTTCCAATCTCGAACTCTGCACAAATGGTTGGGCAGGGTCCCGGGTGACCCTCTCAGCAAACCCAACCTCAAAGTCTCTGTGTGGGAGCATCGTAGTCAAGGTACCTACAATCTCTCTCACCAAACGCCGGATCGCGCCAGCACCCCGGATGAGAACACCCTCTGAAGCTCGATAAGATCTCTCATGAAATTCTGAACTCTCAAGCAGGTGGTCCAAAATGACTGTGCAGTAAAAATTATAAGTGGAAGCATCAACCTGCTTCCCTGCAACCCACAGCTGGTCCTCCTGCAAATGTGGCACTGCCAATTGTCTACTGTCACCAGTTGTATGTAATGTGGTAATAGACTCGCTTCCCTCAGCCGGTGGCAAATCACCGTGAGAGCTCGTCCCTACTGATGCTCTCGCCTCCTCTATACCTACTGCCCCCGTATCTCGGATAGATGTGTGAGTCACATCATCACATCCCACATCTCCAACTGTGGACATCATCAGATCACCAGACACCACAATATGTAGCTGCACTGGTTCTGGTACTGGTGTAGACTGAAGCTGCTCTAGTTCCACAGTCGCCTCAACCAACTGAGCCTGTGACTCCGAGAGAGCCAACTGAGTGCTCTCTAAAACCTCAGAAGTCGTCGTGAGCTCTTGAGTAAGCTCACTCACCTCCTCTCTATCCAAGAGTGCCTCATATGCTGTACTCCCCCACTCAACTACGTGATCTCGGTCAGTTACCAACTGAAAATAATCTTGTCTCAAAATCTTGACAGCCTCCCGTAATGAATGAATCTCTGTGAGGGACAAGTAACAGCTACCATGCTCCTCATCCATAGGAGAACCCCATCCGTGAACAGCTAGCAGCTGTTGTGCAACATCAAAATGCTCAGATGCAGTGACAATATCACGCTCACTTACTCTCAACTGACTAGTCACATGATGACTCTAAATAGTCGGTCTCCTATGCAACACCTCTGACATGCAGTCCATACTGCAAACAGAAGTGGTACCCAATGTACTCCGCTCAGAAACACTATCTCCCCGTGTGCTGCCGACTGAGCTCTGTGAATTGACAACTGAACTCACGTCCTCAAACAGAGTATCAGTATCTGACATGTCTCCGTCAAACTCCTCCGTACATGAGGAAGCTGCTATCGAGTCTACCTCCACATTCTCAGCTGCCCCATCCTCTACAACCTCTGAATAATCCCGATCCTGGGACTGATCTATACTCTCCAACAACTCGGAGACCTCTTCCAGGGTTTGATACAAACATGGCTCACTACTGGTGGAGTCATCCTCAGGAGTCACATAGGAAGTGTCTGAAGCAACCCTAGATAGCAGCATAGGCTCTATCTCCTCAGGTGTCCCGTACAGGACCTCATCTGACTCCAAACTAACCAATGAATCTGGGTCATGCCGGCATGAGTCCGTGTCTACTGTCTCGAACTCAACACTAGTATCATCACACGCGGACTCCATGCTAAAATTCTCGATACAAGAGAATATTGGCATCTCCTGTACTAACTCCATCGCAGGACTGTCGTTATCTAGATCCATACGATCTGACTCCATCTCCTTAAGGTAGTCCTCAAAAGTGGTAACCTCCTCTGGCGATCCAGAGTCCACTATCATACCCTCCAATACTACAGTACTCCCACTATCAGCAACTCCCTCGATATTGACCATATAACTATCCAACCGGCAATCTGAACTGGAGTCACTGTCTGACTCGATAATACAGTCAGGTGTGATTCTGATATCTACTATAGTTGTCGTCTCCTGTTGTATTACCGGATCATCAACACCACAACAAGGTAACTCCATGCTCTTGCCTATCCCATCTGAGAGGTGTGCTGCCTCTCGCTCTGGAGCTACACTACGATAGCTGATATATACATCTCCGATGACAATTCCATCCTCGAGAGAAACTGGACCATCAGAGGCAACTATTGTATCAACTGTATCTGCACTAACTGCAGCAACTACTCGGAGAGCCTCAACCTGCTGAAGCTCAGAACTGCAGTCTACCACTGGTGCTGGCACGTCCACCTGTCTATGTGTGGAGTGTCTATCATCAGATCCATGAGTAGGTGTCGTATTATATACTGGCGGATCTACATCTCGGACACCTGTCGGAGAAAAGTCAAGTCTCCTACCCTGCGATCTCGATGCTGGCCTACTGAAGGTAGAAACCATATATCTCGCTACCCTATCTACTGTCTCAGGATTCGACAGTCTTTCCGCCATCCTTTGCTGATGAAGCCTAAGTCTCTCCATACTCTCCATTAATGTATTTATTTTAATTTTATTTTGCGCACTGCTGAGCCGGCTTCCAGAGCTAAGCCACTTGTACCTGTCCATCTCGAGAGTGCTGATCACTCTAAATATAACAGCAAGTCTGCATTCATAAATATTTCCCTACCCCACAGGATGGCAAGAAAATAGCTCTGATACCACTGTAATGAGCCTGACTTGGCCTCAACTTTAAAATCTCTAATTTCTATCAATTTCCGTGTAGATCATGTGTTTGACATTTGGTCAAACAGTTGGCAGACAATCTGGCACTGGGCTTAACCTGGCTTGTAGATAATTTTAACTGCTTTGTTTGATATTATGACATTCCTCCAATCGATTTGTAGATGGATTTGGAAGCATATATAGATAAAAGTTCTTTCGCCTTAATAATCATAACTTTTCATATATTTGTCAAGCTTAACAATTAAACAATCAAATTTCAATGTTTCAAAGTTCTGGAAATTGAACTCAATTTGCTAAGATCAAATCGATTTATCATATGGTTAACATGCTTACATACCATTTGGCTTTATGATGAATATGGAGATAGTCGCAACTTTGCTCAGTAATTCTGTCAACTAGCGGATGGTAATACTAGTCCACGTGCTTCCTTATTCTCCACGCTAAGCCCCCACATCAGCTAACGCCACTGCAGACCCTAGTGAGTGCTGATACCCTTGCTTGCGGCTGGAAGTTATGCAACGTAGCTCGCTGCAGACCCTCCCCACTGTCCAGTCCCTTTCCCGCGCCTGAAAGAGTAATGCTAGGCGGCTTAGTGGTCCCGCGTTTCACAGGTTACGGCTGGTGTTTTAATACTTACGGCCAACTCACACTTCCATTGCCCACGTGCATACATGCTTTGCGGTATTCAGTATCAATTCCCATGCGCAGCTAGAGGTAGAGACGCCCAGCTGTCAACCTCTTTGTTGCCACAACAATAGATTATTCCAACAATGAAATTCGATTCCCCGCTAAGGTATGATTGGATCGAATTTCCTGAATGTTCTTTCTTCTTCCCAAAAAGCAAATCGACCTCTTCCAGTAGGCCACAGTTCAATGATGATTCAATGTTCAGAATTGGATCCTTCCTCAGTCATAGGCAACACAGTACGAAGGAGAAGAATTGGTTATACTTTAGCAACCAATTAATGATTAGCTCCAGTAGAATCAGTCTACTAGAAACTAATTTGACCCTTCAACTAGGGCTCAGATAATTAGGAACAATTCCCAAGAATAATTTCAATAATCAATATTCGATGCTCAGCATTAAGAATGCCTCTGTATTTATAACTCTTCGGATGCCATAGTTTCCCAAAAGGATATATCAGTTAACCAGTCTCCGGAATAGCAACTTCCAAATTATTATAATAATAAAGTATTATTATAATAATATAACTTTATTAGTAATTAATAACATATCGTTATAATTAATTAATCAATATGCACTCCAGTGATAAAACCTGCATCCACTGCTGAACCTGCCAGATTGACAGAGTCATCCACTGTATTGCCAAAATTAGCAATTGCCAAAAATAGACTTACTATAAATAGTAAGTCGCCAACCAAGGAACTGAACAGATTGACCATTGTCTGGAAACTGATCACTGCCGATACTGCCCTGCCGGAAAGGGAAACTGACCGAACTGACTTACTAAAAATAGTAAGTCCAGACTTACTAAAAATAGTAAATCTGCCAACTGGGACCCTAAAACTCAGGCATCAGCTCACGAGGGTCACGATGATGAGCTGACCAAGCTATTGCAAAGACCTGCTAAAAAAAGGGGTCATCACAATCAGCAAGGGCTCAGACAAATGAGAAGCAATTTTCCAGACCAAGTTTTTAATAAAATATATCCATGATCAACTTCACAAATGAGCTCGAATATATAACCCCTCGGATGCAAGAGTTTCCAAAAAACATCACCAGTTAACCATTCTTAAAAATGTCAACTTCTAAAAGCATTATAATAATAAAGTATTATTATTATAATAACGTAATCATTTTATTAATTAATAACATATTGTTATTAATTAATAATTAAATGTCCATTATTATTCTGATGTTGATTTCTGCATCCACTGTTGTAACCACTGATCAACCTAGTCCCCAATTGCCTTGCCAGAAATAGTAATTGACCTCCAACTGACTTACTATAAATAGTAAGTTCAAAAATAGAAATTCTAGAAATAGAATCTGAACGCTAAGACCCTCAAATCATTCTGTCAACTCACGAGGGTTGCACTGATGAGCTGACTATATTCAGGTTCCTAGAACCTGCTAATTTGGGGACATCACAGTCCGTCCTCCCTGAAATTGCTTGTCCTCGAGCAATCACAATCCAGGGTGCTGCATAGTATCCTTGGGTTCCCAAGTAGCATCCTCGTCAGGTAACCCTTGCCATTTGACCAAATATTCTCGGATAGTCCTCCGACGCAACAGTCTCCCACGTACATCCAAAATGGCGTCTAGTGTATCAGTTCCAGTTTCCCCTCATCATCTAGTGGTGGTAATACAACAAAAGGAATCACAGTTCGGCCTAGGGCTTCCTTAAGACGCGAAACATGAAACACATTGTGCACTCTGTTGTCCTCAGGTAATTCCAGCTCATAAGCCACCTCTCCGACACGTCAAACCACTCGAAATGGCCCATAATACCGTGGCTTGAGCTTTTCTGCCCCACTCTTCTTGATAGAAGACTACCTATAAGGCTGCAGCATCAGATAAACCATGTCCCCAACCTCAAAAGAGCGAGCTATCCTCTTTTGATCCGCATACTGTTTCTGCAGATTTTGTGCCTTCTGAATATTGTCCTTCAATGCCCTCATAATATCCTGACTATCCTGCAATAGCTCCCCTGCACTGGGTACCCTGTTGATACTTCACAGTAAATCCACAAAACTCGGGGGATCATAACCGTACAAGGCACGGAAAGGTGACATCTGTATAGTTATGTGAAACGTGGAGTTATAACAATACTCGCACATATGTATCCACTTAACCCAAGCCCTCTGCTATGATGAGACATAATTCCGTAGATAGCCTTCCACCCATTTATTGACAATCTCCGTCTGTCCGTCGGTCTGTGAATGATAACTGGTACTTGGTGTCAACTCTGTACCGCATAACCTAAAGATCTCCTGCCAGAAGTGGCTCATAAAGCGACTATCTCAGTCACTTACAATGTTCCGGGGTAAGCCATGCATCCTAAACACCTCCCGAAAAAATAACTCTGCCAGCTGCACTGCGGAGTAGGTAGTAGTGATGGGGAAAAAATGTGCATACTTCGTGAGCCTGTCCACCACCACGAAAATGCAATCCCGCCCTTGGGCTTTGGGTAGCCCCACAATGAAGTCCATAGAAATACTCTCCCATTTCCCCTCAGGAATGGGAAGTGGCTGTAACAACCCGACAGGGTAAGTGTGCTCTTGTTTGTTATGCTAACAAACAGAGCATTCACGAACATATCGCTGAACATCTCCCTTCAGTCCCTTCCAGGTAAACCTCTCTCGGATTTGCCTATAGGTTTTAAAGAAACCTGGATGACCTGCCATAGGTGTGTCATGGAAATCCCGGAATAGGATCTCCTGGACCCCTGATCCTGCAACCAAAAAAATCCTCCCCTTATAAATGATCAACTCATCCACAAGGGAAAATCTATCATCCTGAATACTGCCATCAATAAAGCCTGTTGCCCATGTATCCCTGGCATACTCAGCTAGAATCAAATGCGTCCAAGCCTCGGAAATCTCGGTAAGTGAGCATAGGTGGGATCTCCGTGAAAGAGCATCGGCCACCACATTCTGGGTCCCTTTGATATAGGTAATATCAAAGTCATATGACTGCAGCTTGCTCACCCATTTCTGCTGCCTCTCATTGAGGTCCCGCTGCCCAAGGAAATGTTTCAGACTATTATGGTCGGTTTTGATACAGAATTTACTCCTCGCCAAGTAGTGTCTGAATTTGGCCAAAGCATGCATAATGGCCAACATTTCCTTATCGTACACATTGAATGCTCTCTCCGGACCACGTAGTTTTCGACTCTCGAAAACAATGGGATGGCGGTCCTGGGATAATACTGCTCCTATACCTTCTCCTGAAGCATCACAATGCAAATCAAAAGGCCTCAAAAAATCTGGTAGCGCCAAGACCGGACAAGTAGTCATAATAGTCTTGAACCTCTCAAAGCACTCCTGCGCCTGAGTGGTCCACTGAAAAGCACCCTTACGTGTCAAATCTGTAAGAGGAGCAGCATGGCGAGATAAACCTGCCACAAATCTGCGGTAGAAAGCACATAACCCAATAAACCCCCTCAACTATGTTAGGGTCTCTGGCATGGGCCAATCTGAAATAGTGCGGACCTTATCAGGATCCATACGCACACCATCAACGCTAATGATATGCCCTAAGTAGAGCAGCTTTGTCATTTCCAAAGCACACTAAGATTCCTTGGCATATAAGGAATCCCTCTCCAATATACTCAACACTGTACCGAGGTGTGCAACATGGTCATCCCAAGTCTTACTGTAGACCAGGATGTCATCAAAGAAAACCAACACAAATCTCCTCAGCTGGCTGTGGAACACCCTGTTCATCGTGGATTGGAAAGTAGCTGGGGCATTTGTCAAACCGAATGGCATGACAAGAAACTTAAAGTGTCCATAGTGACATCTGAAAGCTGTCTTTTCGATGTCCTGTTCTCTGACTCGGATCTGATGGTAACAGAACCTCAAATCTATCTTTGAGAAAAACTGTGCCCCGTGCAACTCATCTATCAGCTCGTCAATCCGAGGAATGGGATACAGGTTCTTGATGGTCTTCCTGTTCAGCATCTGATAATCTATACACATACACAGGGTGTCGTCTTTCTTCTTCACCAAAACAACCGAAGAAGCAAAGGGGGACTTACTCGGCCGAATGTGTCCCTTCTCCAGTAGTTCCTGTATTGTTTTTTCTATTTCATCTTTCAACCGCTTCGGATGCCGATATGGGGTGATCATAATGGGCTTGGTGCCCTCCTCCAACTCTATGATATGCTCAGTGTCCCTATCCAGAGGTCTACCGGAAGGTAAGTCTCTAAACACCTTATCGTGTTTAGTTCTCAGCTGTTGAATGTCAGGGTGATATGTGAATTTATTTGCATGGTCTAATGATGGCATCAACCTACACTCTACCACCCAGTCTACGTCATCCTCATGACGCACTATATGTTGCATCCGCCTGAGTGAAATCTGCTTGAGCACTTCCTCTCTGATGGCCTTAAGTACTTGTGGTTTCCCCTCTAAGATAAACCTTATCTCCATCCTTTCTATGCTGATGTAGATTTCCTTAATAGTATGTAACCAGGCCATCCCTAGAACCAAATCTGTACCACCCATATCGACTACATAGAAGTCCGCCTTAAAGGCATAAGTCCCCAATTTGACTGGTAAATCAGCCACCATCGTGTTACATTTCAGAGTGTAACCATCTGCTACCTGTACTCTCAATCCTGCGAAATCCTCTGTCTGGATACCCCTGCGAGTCACCAAGCGAGAGTCAATAAAATTATGTGTGGCTCTAGTATCAAAAAGAGCAATCACCCTCTGTCCAGCCAGTAGACCATGTAATCTGAAATCCCCCTCTTTTTTCTTGCTGGACAGATATGCCACCTTGAGGTGTGACGTATCACCCTCATCTTCTGTGTACCCCTCAATTCCCTGAATGCCTTGTACCTCATCAGTCAACTCGTCTGTGTACTCAGGAACATCCTCATCATCGTAAAACCACTCCATCATCCTGTGCTTACCCTGGGGTTTCATAGGACAATTATTAGTAACATCATACGGTCCCCGACAGTAAAAACAAAGTTTCTTCCTCCTTAAATCATTAAGTGTTTCTTGATCTAAGGGTGCTGCCATAGGACATTTAGAGTCTGATTTTTCTTACCTCCTCGGGGCTGTCCTATCATAAGGTGGTCCTGAAGGTCTTGCAGCAAACTGTCTTTTGGGTGTAGAAGACTCGAGATCTCTAGCTTTCTTCATGGCCTCATGCAGTGATAGGGGGTCTAGGGATTTAACCCATCCTCGCAATGGTTCAACTAGTCCCTCTAGGAATAGCATCACCCTCCTCCGCTCTGAGATGTCGTACACCATCACTGATATGCGCTGAAACTCACTAATGTAGGCCTCCAGGTTGGCCGTGTGTTGTAACTGAGCCAACTCCCTGAAATAGACCTCGGGGTCTTTACTGTCGAAGCGCTCAATCAGTCTATCCACAAACTCCTAATAGACAGTAATCTGATCATGATGTAGTGACCTCAGTCCGTGGTACCACCAATCCTGTGCAGATCCATCTAGGTGTTAAACTGCAAATCTAATAGCATCCATTTCGGTCATTGGACACAGTGCAAGGTAGGTATTGAGCTTGTGGATCCAAGCCCTAGCAGTGACCCTACCGCTGCCATCAAAGTGTGCTAGCGTCATCTTGCTAGCTACCTATCTCAGATCATTATGTCCCATCCTCTGCCTGTCTTGTGCAAGTCTTCCCCGAGCATGTTCTCGTTTCTGAGTCAGATAATGGTCAAAATTTAAGTTTTGTTTCAAAGCTGGAGGAAGGGCATCCCATTCGGCATAGTGTGAGACTATGTCGTCAGCAAAAGGGGCACTCTCATCATCAACACTGGCTGTGTCAGTCTCTGGCCTCATAAATCTGGGCCCTTGGGGCCTGAACTGATCTCTCCTCTCACCTGTCCTGTTAGCTCTATCATGTCTCGGGGTCCTAGGCTCATAATCTCTGTGTCGGTCATCAACCCGTGACCGATGTGATGCGACAGAAGCATCACGTGATCTCTCCCTGCTCTGACCTCTAGGAAGAGTGAACCGTCTCAAGGTGTCAGAAAGCTCAAGTAATACAACAGCTTCATGATGCTGGCCTGCGGCTAAGTTCCTGAAGGTTTCCCTAGCCTCTCTGTCTATATCTACTTCAGTGTGCCCGGCCTGGCCTGCTTAGCCACCTGCATTATAATCCCCACCTAGCACCGTACCAAACTAAATATTTGGATCGTCCACGTTTGGTGGAGGCGAATGGCCTCACCTGTAATAATGTCTGCCAGGAATGAATCTCCTGTTGTCTGCCATAAATAATTCTCCAAATAATAATAAAATTTAATGAACCCAATTTCCCTACAGGCTGGTAGGAAACCGCTCTGATACCACTATGATGAGCCTGACTAACTCTATAAATAAATCAATTGTAAACTCTATTCCTTCCTTAAAACTATAGTATTCAAATGGCTGGTGCAAACAATAATTTCCTTGTATTTTTCCAGAATTAATTACAAGCATAAAATGAAGAATTTAAAAATTAAAGACTTCTGATTAACCAATCTGCTATCTGAGATTCGTGCTTCCTTAAGCAGATTTCATTTATTGAAAACAACACCACACATCCAATTACACATTATCTATTTGTGAAATTAACTAGGGAAGAACCTAGTTATAGCCCGGGCTTTAATAATGCTGGCCGCCATAAGAGTTTTGATGCGGCTGTAGGCTGGTAGACCACCTGCGTGGCTTTGCTGAGAGCAGCTTGGGATGGGACGCTGTCATAACCTTACACCCGCGGCTTAGGAGAGATCTGGCGGATTTGCTGCAGCTTTTGGCGGATAAGCCTGCTTTTCTGAATTAGTATTTACCTTCCCAAATTGTACACTTTTACCTAGCTCCAGCTCTAGTTCAGTACAATGTTCTTGTTGGACTACCAGGCCAGCTTTACTACTTTTAACTTGATTGTCTTTGTTAAAGACAACTTCTAAGGTGACAAGACCTTTGGGCATTTTATTTGATCTGAGTTGCATAACTTGGTCACCATAGTTTTGCATCAGCCTATCTTGGTTGTGCTCTGAAAAAACATCTTCAAATAAGAACTACAAAATTTGTTCATCATTGTCAAACACTTGCCAATTAACATCATTGTCAGGAATAGAAGGTTTGACAATCACTTTGATATGTTGTTGGTCCCTTTCTTTCGAAACACTATTAGGAATGTCATATCGAGATCCAACAGCAGCTAATCTATCTGCATTCTGATTTAATTTCCTAGGGATTGCAACAATATTGAAAGCATAAAAATCTTCAATTGCATCCCAAACTCGATGCTTATATGCTCTCATCTTATCATTTTTTGTTGCACTTACCCTTCTTACTTGACTGACAACCATCACCATAAAATTTTAGGACTTTAATACCTCTCTTTCTTGCCCATTCCAATCCATTTACTAAGCTCTCATATTCAGCGGTGTTGCTAGTGCAAGAGAAACTGAATCTAAAAGCTGTATAATACTTCTCTCCCTTAGGAGAAACTTGCATTGCACCACCACCACCACCATGTCTGCTTCTAGCACCATCGAAGTATAGCTCCCAAACTTGGTTGCACTGATCTTCTAACTTGGTGTTTGCCTTGGAAAGATTTGGCTCTATGCAACCTTCTTCTTGAATCAAATAGTTTCCCAAACCAGCATCCCAAATGACATTAGTTTGGGCCTTTGAACCTCTCTCTGATTCCAATTCATCTAGATAGATATCTGGGATATCTTCTATTTTGGTGTTTGTTTCTCTGATGATTGGGAAGTCATCACCATCAAGTGCAAGGCAGCTTGTATTGACTACGTTGGACACGTAAGGTTCTATATGGTGTGCAGCCAATGATTCGGACTTGATAGTGACCTTAGTTCCATACCTTGTATGGAAAAGCATGTGAGACCAGTCAGAAGAAAGATAGCCTCCTATCTTGGCTGTAAACTCCCTCGATAAGCATATGGCAAATAAGGTAGGAAGGTCTATGATGTATATGATGTATATGTCAAGTAGCATAGAGAAATTGGGGCTTGCATGGAGGACTAGGCTGGTATCCTTAGCTACACCTATTGTGTTTACTGAGGAACCATCAAGCTGGGTAACCTTCTTTTGGAAAGGCTCATATTTCATACCCAATTGGTCAACCACTTTCTTAGGCATGACAGTGCTAGTAGCTCCACTATCTACCATACAATTATGCAGTAAAGATTTTTCAATAATTAAAGATACATAAAAGGGAGGTGGTTTCAAGTTCCTACCTTGAATGGTATCTGCTTTGGGGTTGCTGCTTGGAGCCTCCTTTTCTTGATCAGTGTTGACCAACACTGGCTTTGTTGTATC
>MU227798.1:2356578-2394375 GCA_018584345.1 Thuja plicata
TCCGTCGACAATTAGCTGAAATCTCCGTTTGCGTTCGGCCTGTTGTGCGGAAATTAAAATTTCGTGCGTAGTGCGTATTTCATCCTTCTCCTGTAGCTTCTTATTTTTATTCAGCTGATTCGGCATTAGTCCTCATTCTGCTCGCTTCGGTTGCGTCGATCCAGGTCCATCGGGCAGCGGCGCCAAATGTTTGCCGTATAGGTAAATGAATGCACACAGACAATAGATAAGAATAGAAGAACTCCTTATATTATTCGCATATGCCAAAGACATTACATTATGCTTAAGATGATGATTACAATGACCCCGAAGGGTGTACTTATACTAATCCTAGAGGCCTTCCGGAAAGTTCCCGAAGGTCCTGTCGGCTACATGACACTATTCTACCTGTCGGTTGATACAAGCCGACTACACAGCCAAACCTAGGTATGAGTTTGGACTAAAGGATAATCTTTAGTCGCTTGACAATTCTTTGTTGGAGGTAGATGCGGTTTTGTTTTATGATAACTCACTCTTTGTGATGAGTGCTGATTGGACATTTGATAATGCATTCTTTGAGTTGGATGAGGAAGTTCTTTTTGACTCCAATGATCAAAATGGTATTGATTGTAGGATTTGGGACCTAGGTGCAGTTTCTAGTGATGAGTTTTGGTCATAGGGTTGGAGTAATGGATCAATTTTTGGAGTTAGTATTGGTGCCCACTTTCTGATCAACTTACACATGGGTTCGGATTTTGATTTGTAGATGAGTTGGATGGATTCTTTGGTTCAGAAGCTAAGAAGTTCTTGGTTGAGGATTGATGGTAGATGTGATTTGATCATAGGAGATGGATTTTCAACTACTTCCTTACTCATGACTCCTATGTATTCAATGGTATTTCAGATTGTTTACTGTTGTACTAGTTCCTTCGCATTGTTGGTGGACCACAGCCTCTAAGCAATTTGGTTTTGTGTAGTTGCAGACTTCGGTGCCACTAGTTGTGGGACATTTTGTGGGCACAACTCAGTCATTATTCACTTCCACTTGGGAGAATTTGGGTCATTGCGATCACTTCATAATATTAGTATGTGTGCTTTCAGATGATGATGGGTTGATTGCAGCGAGTTGGGTTTGTTGGAATACTTGATTTCCCTACCCTAGCACTTGGAGGCTATCTATCGATGTCATGTTTTCAATGGTTGACCACAAAAGTAATATTTGTTTAGTTGATTTTATGGTTGGTTATGCCGACTTCTATTCTAGTCCCTTGACAGTGATGGATCAAATTCTTGTTTGGGTTTTCATGATGGGAGATACTAAGATTTTTAGTTTTTGGTTGAATGGATTATTCTTTTTGTTACCTAGGATTGTGATTGGCAGGGAGTTTGCTGATGTGGTCTTTCTTGAGTTACCTTGGCAGGATATATTACATGGCATTGATTTCAGCCCTCTTAGAGTTTTCAAACCTATGGGAGTTGTTCTAGTTTACATTAGCTGCATAGGATGAGTTGATATGATTTTTTCGTGTGCCTATGATGGGTGTTTTTCACTTCCATGGAGGATCATTTGGAGTTGGACAGTTGTTCGGTGTTGATAGCTCCTTGGGATACTTCTATATCCTTATATTTGATACTTGTGGCTGCATGATGATTTGGGATCCTAGCATTGGCATGTTTGGTGCTTTACTTTAGTGGGATCTTGGTGAGTTGCTTCACAGCTCGGGATATGGTGATGTTTACAGTAGAGTAGTGCAGTGGATTGGCGGAGTAACATTCTTGAGGTTGATATGGGATCCAGGCATTAGGTTTCAACATGCAGGTGCAAATTGCTTGAGGGCAAGCAATCTCTGGGAAGGGAGAACTGTAATGTCCCCTTTTTGGGACATTAGAAGTCCATTAAATAATTAAGTTTTAAGTTGTCAAATTATATTAAATTTAGCGACAACTTAATTTAATTATTTAATAAAGTGTTAAAATGATTTTAATTGTGAGTTTAGTGAAAAATTAATAAAGTCATTTTATTATTATTTCCCTAATTTTAAATTAAAAGAGAGGGGTAATAAAGAGACAAAGAAAATGAATATTAAGAGACGGGCAAAGGGAAAACGAAGAGTCACGGGGATGTGCTATTTAAGAATATTAAGAGGCTCATTCTGGCTAGGCTTGGTTTTAAATTAATTTATCTCTTGGAGAATTTGAGAGCTACAGGATTTTATTTCAGTTCAAAAAATTTGATGACGACAACCTTTAGAATTTCTCAAGTATTGGACGAAAACCCAGTTCCAGTTGGAAGTGCCAGCCAAGTATTTCACTTAGTATCTACAAGAAGTTGGAATAATGAATAATATTATTATTATTTGAATAGGTTTATTTCAGAATAGATTAATTAGCAAATTTGGAAGGTTATTGACTTCTAGTGAGATTCCTATTGAACGCCATGGAAAGAAATTAATTATGATCGACACTGCATGTATTTGGCATGCTGGTTGAAATAAGAGTATTTTCATCTTGATTGATTTATACATAGTTACGTTGTCTGATAAGAAGAATTGCGAAGTGGATTTCGGGTCTCTATGATTGGGTGTTTGGTTTGAGTTGATGATTTAATTGAAATTACATGCATCCTTGTAATATTTTTTACAAGAGGTAAAGTTTGACATTCTATTGACTATTCACGAAGTGGTGAAGACTTCAAGTTATTGGGCATGATATATTAATCAAATGAATTGAACAATTGCAAAGGCTTAATTATTTATTTGCAGTGAATATATATATCATGACATTATTTTTATGGTGGGGATGGTGATAATATTTGTATTGGAGCTGTGGAGCCCATTTTGGGAAATACAGGAGGAATTACGGCCAAGAAGATGGTTTTGAAAGAGCTAAAATAAAACGGGCTCTAGAAGATAAAGAACAAATATTTAACAAATATATTTATTTTGCGGCAGTTTGGAAGAAGATGGGCTATAGAAGACATGGAACAAACATTTCCAAACTATACAAGAAATATAATTATTCTTGCCATGCGTTGGGTCTGCAATTATGCCTGCAATGGTGTTAGACGGATTTGTTTTGTGTGGATGTTCTCCTACCTGGACGTGATCATTATTGCAAGGTTGTGAGTCTTCATATGACCTCTCACATTTCCATAGAGAGCTTTTCTTGAAGATGAGTTGCTTGTGTTACTTTCCTGTGAGCAGTGCCGGTTCCTATCAGGATGCCATTAATATTTCAAGAAGCCATTCAACATTCATTTTTGGTGCATAGTTGGGGGGGTCAAGTGAACCAGTCTTTCCGTCTCTATGTATGAACATGGTGAAATCTCTGCTCTTTTAATTTCCTGTTGGATTTATACCCAAAAATTGGGCATGTTTGTGAGATTTGTGAACTATGTGAAGACATTAACATCACATCAACACTTGTGAATGAATGATTTTTCTTCTAGTTGAAGAAATCGGAAAGATTCATATTCCCGAAGAGGTCAACTGATATCTTTTGGTTACTGTGAAATTCCTAAAAGAAGGTGAATTGAAGACAGAATATCAGACCATTGGCTACTGCCCCTGAATTTGCTGAACAAGGTGCAAACTGTAAGTTCTGAATTCTTTGTATTTTGAACTGCAGTATTAGATAGAAGATATTACCATATCCGAAATTCAGAGTGATAGTACAGAATTTGTTGCTATTAAGTTTCAGAATTTATCTTTTCTGTTGTTCTAAACAATCAAATGCATTCCACAAAGAACATGTGCAAATAACAAAACTAGTAAGCTCCTAAAATTATTCACTTAGCAAAGAGCAGAGTTTTGCAAACTGCAGAAGTTAATCCTAAGATTCAAGTTGAAGGACAAAGTTGCTCTTTTGACAAAATGTCCCAAATTTGAGATTGCAAAAATCTAAGTGGCAAACAGGGGTAGGGCATTGCAGCCCTGGGTCCGGTTAGAAAAATTTGGCATGAAAAAAAAAGATGGAAAAGCCTGACATGAAAATAATAATGTGGTTTACTAGTCTGGGAAGAAGGTGCCAGTTGGAATGTACGTAAACTAGCTCCCCTGCCTTGGTCCCAACCAGTTGTGTTTCATTGATTGGATGGAAGAGAATGTACTCTTGTTTCACTCAGATGAGGAATTAGCAACCTATTGAGGAAAAGTGAGAGCGTGACAATTTAGAATTGTCAATCAAACTCCAAATTTGAAACTAATAAATTATTATTTTAAAACAAAAAACAATTTAAAGTGTGATAAAATTTAAGAAACTTACTTGCAATCAAATTGATAACAAGATTGTGGAGGTGTGGCGATGTATGGCCATTGAGGCACAACCAAGTTTGAGCATCCTTCCTATACTTGCATAGAGAACATAAGCACTTTGACCATTGGAGGCTAGAAACTGAGCAAATTCATTTGTAACTAGATTATCCATTTCAAGATCAGAGAAGAGTTAAGTTCTTTCCTACACCCTTCATTGACTTGCATCTCTACATGGTGCCACCTTTTAGGACAGAGAAAAAATCTTATCACTATTAAACTTGAGTCATTGTAAAGGCAATATGATGTAGTGGGGTGGTCATTTTGTTCCACTGTTGAACACAAATTGTTTGTGTTACTTTGTAGAAAGTTTCTTCAGGATCTTGCTTTTTTCCTTTATGACAGACTTTATCTTCTCAATCATTGAGTCGATGCCATCATATACATCTTCGAAATATGGCTTATCCATGTCATGAAATGGATCATATCATGATGGGCTTGGTGAAACTAAGTAGATATTCTACGCAGTCCCACAAGTGTCATCTAGATTATCTGGTTTACATTTGTTGCCTTGTGGATTACCTCCATAGGGACCAACTTTGGAACAAGATCCAAGAAAGTAGGTAAAGACCCTAGAATGATGTATGTAGATTTTTCACTCCCTTTTGCCCCAAATCCATATGTTTTTCTATTGATTACTTCTTTAATGCTTTAGAATGAGAGAGATCTCATGGATTCTAGATGATTATTGAGGCTCATAAATGAATGCTAACAAACACCTTTAAATACTAGGACATAGCATCAAATTTTGCAAATCATGCACTTGGCTTAAAATGGGAAAATAAAAGGGACTAATTGGACAAAACATTTGAATTTGAATTTTAGAAAGGCAAGAGTTATGTCTGCAGCCATGGAAATGACCTTTAGGTGAACAAACAGTCATATCCATGTATATAATGACGATATTTGAGTAGGTGTAAATATATATATAATTGCAAGGCTTATGTGAATACTTTGTAGTATTGCATAATAGAATACGGAGAGGGCTAAATATGTGAGAATGTGGATATATAGGGATAGTTTAATAGTCTTAAGACTAGGGGACAGAGCTCGAATTTGCACAAGTTTGTATCATTTATCAATATGTGCATGTATCAAGACATTCCTCAAAATGGCCACAAAACTAAATGGGAAATGGCATGGACATGCACATTTCACCACTCCACTCAATCTTAGCAAGCAACACCCAGATACATGCAATAGTGCTATTTCTAGGAAATGAAATATTCAACACAAAATAGGAAATGTCATGAACATGCAAATTTCACTAGTACACTCAATCTTAGCAATCAACACCCAAACACGTGCAATAGTGCTATTTGTAGGAAATTAAATATTCAAAGAGACGATGTGAAATTCAAATATCAATATGTACAATATGTGCTCATATATTGTTTTTTTTGTGTTAATTCCTTTTATGATTTAGGAGTAAAATGAAGGTACATTTTAAAATAGAATAATTGCCAAATATTTTATTGCTGACCCACTTTTTTGGTTCTTGCTTTCATTTATGCAGTTTTACCAACTGTGAGCTTAGATCAATGGTTCTTGCAGACCGAAGGTGAATACAAATTTGCATTTTCCTTTTTGGAAGATCCTAATTTTCTCTTCTTTTTTTTTTTAATGAGAGAGCTATGACACCTTAGTTAACCAAAGGTCCATTTCTGGATGTCAGTCTGAAAATTTCGAGGCTCTAAACTACTGGGCTGTGAACAGCAACAGCCCATCTCAAACATTCAGCTGAGTCAAATGGGGGCAATAGGGCAATTTTCACCTTAAGATCTGTTTAGGGTTAACTCATTCTTTCCAACCATGATTTTATATGTGTCATTCCAAAGCCCTAAGAAACATATCAAATTCTCCATTCCAGATCTATTATTTCTTTAATTTTGACACTTAACATCATTGTTATTTGCAGTGCAATTGGGAAAAGTCTAGCTACAACAGATTATCCAGGAGGGATTCCTCCTGGTCCTGATGTACCTAGTGATTATGACGATAAGGATTTGCTGGCTAATGAAAAGACATCAGCTTGATATTGGTGAATTGTAATCTAGCAAATGTTTTCTATAGAATAATCATCAGGATTCAAAGTAGAAAACTCAATTATTCTACTACCCATGTCTAAATTATATAAACCATCAATTTATGATCACTTTTTAGATGCATTTTTCTGTATCCATTTTTATAGTTCAGCTAAGAGCCTCTGTTGTATGCAGCACCCTGAACAGGCATACTCTTAACAAATGTGGACATGCACAAACAAATTAATTATTATGGCTTTTTCTATGTCCATATTTTTAGATAAGTTGTTGAGCTTTATGATGCAACACCAGAAACATGCGCACATATTTTCTTGCACACAAATACATTTAGTTACTCTTATTTCTCAAGGGTAGCTCTGTAAATATAGATGTGCTATTGTTGGGGGAAGCTCCGGAGATTGGATGGAATGCCTTCTAATTTGTGAAGTATTTCATGAAATTTCGATTTATCAAGTCGTGGCTTTTTGTCTATTATGGGGTTAGTTCATCTAAGAATTGTGTTATGCATATCAATATGTGCGGCTTAAAATAGGTTCCAATAATGATGCATTCATAGAATTCACATAATTTAAAGATAACTCTATTATAGGGGATTTTCATTTTAATTCTTGAATTCAGAATAGCAATATCTACAATTTAAGAATTTCTCTTGCCCAACAGAATTCCAAGCATACAAACATATTTCCATTTACAACTTGGTTCATTTTCCATTTTTTATTAGAAGAAATCGCCCTTGTAATGGTACCTTGGTGAACAAATTTGTTTGAAACTGACATGCCCTATACTTGAAACTCTAATATTCTGCTCTAGGCTGGGACAATGCTGCAAGGGATGTGATGATAAATTTGATTTTCAGTGTACGAACTGTCTCATATACATTATAATCCATACAATGCAACAACCCCGTTGTGACTGGCTATGGACATCCATCAAAGCATAAAGGAAATTTTAATGAGAAAAGAAGGAAGGGCATTCTGAATAATTGCAGGGAGCCGTTGAAAATCGACGAAGGAAATGGCATTTAACGTGAGGAGAAATATAATATTGATAGATCGAAAGTTAAGCCATTCGCTTTGCTACGGCCATGAATTTCAATTAGAAGTGGAGTATCTTAAAAGAGAAGTGGGAAGAGGAAGGAAAAGGGGTGAGCGCCATGATCAGCGAGATGGGCCAGAAGGGGATTTGGCAACCAAAAAATGTCATTTGCTTATAAAAGAAGCTTTATCACTAGTCCCATCACCATCATGTATATTTAACAATTCTTTAAGTCTGTCAATGTAAAGGGCGAAAAAGAGTGGAGAAAGAGGGCACCTTTGCTTTAACTCCAATATTGCTCCTAAAATATCCTTAGATACCAACCTTATTTCTGATTGTGACATAGACTTCTTTGTAGAGCTATTGAACAAACACTCTAAAATGCATAGAATAGTGAACTCCTCCATTCTGCACCATATCTTATTTCTAGGGATTGTGTCAAAGGCCTTCCTAAAGTTAACAAAATAGCAATAGGCCTCTTCCTTTTCCTCCCAAACTTTTTCAATGATGTGCCTCAAAGTAACTCCATGATCTATTGCAGAATGCCTAGGCTTTAAACCTACCTACCCTTTTTCTCTCTTTTCCTTATCCTTTGCCCACTTGTTGATTCTACTTTCAACCATGTTACCAAAGAGTTTTGAAAACAAAGGGTTGATCATTACATTGTCCTATAGTTGGAAGAATTATTAGCATCACCACTCTTTAAAAGAGGTAT
Organism: Thuja plicata; assembly: GCA_018584345.1. Taxonomy (NCBI): domain Eukaryota; kingdom Viridiplantae; phylum Streptophyta; class Pinopsida; order Cupressales; family Cupressaceae; genus Thuja; species Thuja plicata. The sequence continues at coordinate 2,364,663 of MU227798.1, forward strand.
CACTAAGTTGGTAGTCCTCACTTGGGAAACCTTGTAAAACAATGTTGAATATTCTCACAATGAGATGCACAAGGACGCTTGTCTCCCATAAAAGGTATTCAACTTGAATCTTGACAAGTCCTTTGCTTTTCCCACGCGTAGTTTTTTGATACCAACTTTCACCTCTTGTAAGGTGAAAAATATAGTTGGCATGATGATCAAATGAGGGGGGCTTAACCTTTGTTTCTTGCTCATAAAGTTGCTTTGCATAATTAAACCATTGACTAGTTGTGATGTTATTTTCAGTCTATTTTCTCCTTGAGTGAAGCTTCCTCCAAAATATTTTTGGGTTATTTTCTTCAAGGCAGGTTAGTTCTTAACAACTTGCATTCATGAACTCAATTTTTTTTCACTTTTATGATATGCTTGTAACACTTTATGCTCAACTTCTCTTTCCTTTCACTTTCAAGTGGAGATCACACTTTCCTCTTATTCATGTGTTGAACTTCTAACCACTTGTGTCCATGTTTTGATCTCGTTTGAAATGCCTTATCTGTTACTTTTATTTATTTTATGCTCCTGAATGTTTTCTTGTTGGAATGTTTGTGTTTCATTTTGAGTTTTTGTTGAGTCTGCACATTTTCTACTTCCGCTTCCATGCTTTCAGAGATTCTTGAAATATTGCCTCCGGCTTCAGGCTAAATTTTTATTTTCTTCCACTAAAGATTGTTTTGCCTCAATAACCTTGTGGAGTTTTTTGTTTCATTCTCCATAACCTCCTATCCTCTAACTAAGTTTTGACACGGTTATTTTACTCTAAGAGATTTGATAATCAAATGAGAGGAGTAGATGTGGGGTTATATAACTTCACTTCTTCTCCCCCATAGTAGTGCCTGGCCATTTTTAGATCAAAGGCTTGAGGTGATTCCTTTCTTACATACACTTTTAGCCTTTGCTTGGGAGCAACATTTTTTCTGTTATCTCTTTAGGATTGTATACACTTTGCTCTATGTTTCAAAATCCCTCAATATTGCATATGTTGACCCAAACTCAGGTCTTTGGTTTTACTTGTTGAGGCAAGTTTTACTTATGCAAGATGATTTGTTTTCATAATACAAGTTTTTAACTCAATATTTCAAGAGTGATGGATTTGTTTGCCATTATTGGAAAGAGAAACAAATTTTATAAGAAATGACATGTTATTGAGAAAGTGGGGCTTACCTTTACCATTAAAGGTGCCGCCTGTGGCCTATTGGCTACTTTAATTGGATCTACAAAAGCATTTTCAGAATGCACACACAACCCTTGAAAAGAAAACTGTAGTATTGTTCCCCTTGTCGACTACTTGTTCGACTAACCCACAATTTTCCTTGCCTATGCTTGTTGATATTGTTGTGACTATTCTCCAGCAAAGTGACTCCTTCCCTCCCCGCATTATTCATAAATCAATTGTGTTTTTCTATGCCTTCTGTAATGTCCCTTTTTCTAAGTTCTGAGACACTACTGTTAATTGCTATAAATGTATAACAATCACTGGTAGTAAAATGATTATTCAAATGATGGTTAATTCCAAATGCATACGCTGATACAAAATGGTAATGTTTGTATAACACTTCAGAATAACAAAATATATGTTGTCTGATTTACAGGTAACTACATGCACAACTGAGAATGATCTCAGTACTTGGTACTTCTTTGTCTGATAAACAATTGATAATATGTGAATATGCAGGTTGTCTCTGGTATGACAATAATAATGTGGTTTGTGATAAGCTGTGTTTGATATGATGATATTATTATGCTCAGAATAATACTAAAGCTGTCTCTGATATGGCAATATTAAAGTGGTTTATGTGTGATGTCGTCTCTGATTTATCTTTACGTGCTTGCACTGATGGTTTCCGAAGGCAATATGCTCTAAGATAGAGCGATCCTCAAAGGATACAAAATAAAATATATTTTCCAATTCATGCGTTGATTGAATGATGCCGTCATAATAATATATGTACGATAAGAATGGATGTCATTGAAGAGACATGTCTCTTCGTGCTATGAATAGTTCACACCTTTCCATATAATTAGAATAATTACTTTCAATCGTTGCCTTTCCAAGTAATAGATGGCTGGCTTATTATTAATAATTATTATTAGTCGTTTCTAATACTATACTATATTGCCACCCATATATGCTTTGTATCAATTGCTAGTATGTACAAGTTAACAAGGAGGAGATAGGACAATGTGTACGTGGACATTGACTCCCCATTCTTCTGTTTTCATATTCTTATAAAGACATTGATCCCAAGTATCTTTCACACACTAGCATGATTTATTGGATCCTTGTGGAATAACGATAGACTATCCTTTAACTTGTATATGATAATTCCTTGTTCATTATTCATGACTTATATCCTTGTGCATCATCCTTTGTAGATATCGATCTTGGTTTGGTATTCGCTGAAACATTCTCCCTTGGTTACGATGCTAGATGTCCCTTGGTTACGATGCTTCTTAGTTTCCGTAACAGACCATCTATCACTCCTTACTCTTAATCACTGACAGTAATCGATACTCCATGTAACAGTGTTGTTGTTGAGGGAATAGGTTATTGTTGTTAAACATATTTTCGTATTTTATTGTTGTTATTGTGGCTACAACTATTATCATGTCTTGTCTTCTCTGCTCACGTATGATGTCCATCAATAGATGTCCTTGTGTCTCTACCTGGAGCTATCAGTTTTATCCCCTGTTGTTTGTATTTGGTTTTCCATAAATAAATTTCAATCTTTATTTAAAATTTATTTTAATCTCCCAAATTGGGATATTAAACCTTCTCTAACAATTTACCCTACCTCTTCAATTTCTCATCCTTTAGAATAAAATTTGAAAAACCAAGTTCAACTAGGTTCAAACCAATCGTTGTAGGTTATCTTTCTTGTTGGTATTTTGGAGTTGTTTAGGCTCACACTCACTAGATGATTTTTAAAATTTTTTCTTCTTCTAAGGATTCTTTACAAACCATTTTTAAGATACTCTACAAAAAAGGATTCCATGAGAACACTTTTTTTTGACGTGACTTGTCAAGCAATATTGGCACCATGTAAGCGCATACCTTCTTAAGGCATTTTATTATGGTATGATTGTCCTATTCTTGTTTTATCTTTCACTTAGCCCGTTTGGTGCAGGGCATTAACTTATCCAGAATAGGCCTATTCCAGAATAAGGACCTATTCTCGGATTAATTAATCCTAAAAATGAAAGCTGGAATAAGCTATTCTGTGTTTGGATCCCATATTGTAGAATTGGAATAAGGATTATTTTTTATTTTTTTAATTAATTTGAATAATATGTATTTTTAACTTGTGTACATATACACATATACACACATCTACATATACACACATATACATGTGTATATACACATGTGTGTATATACACACATATATATACACATGTATATACACACATGTGTGTATATATACACGTATATATATACACACATGTGTGTATATATACACATGTATATATACACACACACGTGTATATATACCCACATTAAAAAAAAAAGATTAAAACAAATTTAAAAAAAAAAATTAAAAATAAATAAATTTGAATCCATAAATAACTTATTCTCGAATAAGAAATGAATTCTAGCTTTTTGTTAGAATTAACTAATACAAGCATTGGCCCCAAAATGGGGATTAGTTTTCTAATTCTAGAATTCAAAAAATGCCACAAACAAAGAATTAAATTATTCTAGCATTAACTAATGATTATTCTAGGTTAATGCTTGGCACCAAACAGGGCCTTAGCTTTTCATTCATACTATTCCTTGTTTTGTATATTACACCATATTTTACATATCTATCTATTGGGAAAATTATAATGTTTATGTCTCATGGAATTTCTTTATCTCAACATGTGGGGAAGGCCTGAGAAATTATGATAGTTGTGAAATTTGTTTATAAGTAGTCTAAGGTGCATATATTTTGGTAGCATCATGGTATTTGTTAAATAGATCACATGCTTTGTGCAAACTTGGAATATTTAGGGTATCTTGACATCAACTTAAGTTGAGAATGACTTGATAATGCATGTGAACTATTATATGCAAATGGATGTGTATGTCAAGTAGAAATAATATTCGATTGAATAACATAATTGTATAAATTAGTGCTATTAAAAAATATTGCAAGTATACGTGATTCTGATCTCTATAATTTAGATTACACAATTGATAGCTTTTATGTGGCCTTATTGATGCATGTTGTGTTTTTTTAAAGTGGGACTTAATACACTACTTGGTATCATTATATCATATGATAGTAGGAAATTACTTAGGCCATATTAAGACTTTGTATAATCGTGCATTATAATGGTATTTTGACTATTAATTTTGTAGGCTTTGATGTGTTTGGATTTGTTTTATATTGATTATGCTATTATACATATTTTTGTGTATGGATTTAATTATAGAAATATAAGAAAGAATTAGTATGAAGTTAAGTGGAAATTAAACTTGACTCTTGTTTGATACACTTGATATAAAGTTGGTATTATGTTAGTTGAGCTAAATATACACATTCAACCATATTTCTTAATAGTGTTAGCTTGGGATGATAAGATAATTGTCATATGGGTTGGTGCTAATAAATGCAATGATATCTGAATTTCTTGTTGATAAGTACTCGACCAAGTCTATCTTAATGGGATGAGCTTGGAAGTAATTCTAGGATATTCTTGTTGAATAATGAATAATAATGGGGTGAGGTCTAATTTGAGATCTTGATGCCCTTGGATGGAAGCTCTTTAGGATATATTTGCTTAAGTGGGAATTTGGTTCGATTTCCTTGCATATTGTTGAATATTATTAATTGTTAGGATAAATTTAAAGGAACCTTGATGGGTATATGAAATAGTAATCCAAATAATTGGAGTTTTGTTATTAGTTAATAAACTTTATGAGCTATGACTTAGCTTTGGAATAAGTAATGGTAAATACTGATTTGTTACATCACTTGGTCTTAAATTCTTCCATTTTATTCTTACTACTCCACTTCCTTGATTAAAGTTAAGTGACTTTGAGCTATGTATATGTGTCTTAAGAGATTGTTGTGAGGAGAACTACTTGAGAGTTTGATCATGTTTAGAAATATGTTGGTAGTCCTCGGGTGAAGGACGACATACGATCTATGTTTGCAGAGTAGGGATTTAGTGAATAGATTCAAAATTTGGGGTGTTTTTAAGTTTGATCAACCTTCTATCTTCAATATTTTCAGCTTGAGGCCTAAATTTGCATTAAATAACTATGAACTCACCTTTTCAATCAATGTGTTTCCACTATATAGGTTTGAATCAATAAAAGCCAGTCTACTTTGAGATTGTTGTTCTGTCTTTCTACAATTTACTCCAACCTTGGATGAACTTTTAGTCATTATCATATCTAATATGGATGTATGAGAATGCCTTTTGTAGACACCTGAATTTGATCAATGATTTAATCAGATTTAGTCTACTTACTCACATTATTAATTAATTATGCATTTGTGATGTGGAAAATGGTGATCAATGGTAAACCGCCAAGCTCCACATACATTGGAATACCAAGCTCTCAACAAAGTGAATTCGATTAGCACAACCAAGAGAGTAAGGGTGCAAATTTGTGATTTACACAATTTGGGGTTTTGGTGGTTCCTTATGATAGAGATGACAATGCTATGTAAATCTGACAAATGACTAGGAAAAGTAAATGTAATGAAATCACCTTGAAGAAGAAGAGTGAACTTCAGATCTGATTTTGACTGTTGCAGAACGGTCAAAATCAGAAATGGTTCTAGATTTGGCACTCAGACACATGTAACTTTTGACTGTGAAAATTACAGATCTAAAGGACTATGTCGAACAAAGTTGACCTTGTCCAAGAAAGTCAACCTTGTCCTAGAGACTCCGAATCTGATGAAATCTGTGAAGGATTTGCAACTAGTTATGTAACTCCTCAAATCTAGATCCGAAACTCCAAAAATATGTTCCTGCACACAGAAAAGAAGGGAAAGAAGGTTGGGGGGAGGGGTTTGCCTTAGTCAAGCCCTTGTATAGGAATCAACCTTGAATTGAAATAAATGTAATTGAAAGAGTGCTAACATGTAGAAAAGATTAGATCTAAACAATGAAGTATATCATACCATGTAGATACAATTGTCTCTAAGAATGTGATCAAGTATGTTGATGCAATAGCTTCGACTCAACACAAAAACCAAAGGAAATCATGTAAGACAAAACCTCATGTAGTAGATGTTTGTAATTCGCCTCATTGTTGAACTGAAGATGAGAGAAAAGAGGGAGACTTGATGGATGAATGTGGATCTCCTTCCTTGATGTCAAAATCCTTTGCTCAGCCTTCAATATGGAAAAGAGTTAGATCTATGAAAGGAAATACCTTGTACGCTTGATAATGGTTTCCTTCAATAGATGCTTGCTTGATAATTCTTGCATGAAGATGAGGTAAGATTTGAAAATGAGAAGAATAGGTCTCCTTTTATACACATTTTGGGGCTCAAATTTTGCAAGGCCAACCCTAGTTAAGCACCTAGGAGAAACACCTTGCATCGGGCCCAAAGCCACTAAAATGAAAATCCCTAAGACAAGGCCGACTTGGATCGACCTTGTCCATGCAAAGTTTTCTTGGGACCTAGGGTTGTGTGCCAAGAAGGGGATTTGAAAACCTCTGCTGGGAAATTAGGGCAAATCCTGAAATCCAAAAATGCATGTAAAGGACCTGAGTGGAAATTGAATTATGTGAATGGATGGAAAATGAGAAAACATGCATAGAAATTATAACCAACCTCAAGTTTTGAAGGAGGAGGTCTCATATTTGAATTAAATAATGCATTTAGGTACAATATGAGGTCCTACCATAAGAAACACACTAAAGTAGGCTAAAAATGGCCCCAAAATGTACATAAATTAAATGCTTACTTTTTAGGATGGTACATTTAGCCCCCACATTAGCAGAAATATGAGACAAACTCATGCTCATGGTAAATGAAGAGAAATAAGAATGATGAGAGAGAGATGATCATGGCAAATTGCAAAGAGATAAGACATTACTAAGTTTAAGGATGTAAGCCCCCAAACCAATGATCTTACCTCCACACCAATGCATAAGGGCATGAAAACAAAGCAAAAAATAAAAAAATAAAAGAAAAGACAAAAGGCACACAAAAGGTGTTAGTACTAAAAATAAAACTCCAAATCGACTAGTGAAAGAGACCTCGATAAAAAATGTCCCATCTACTAATATCATGTTTTGAAAGGTATTGCAAGAGCACAAGTGTTCACATAGGAAGAACAAGAGCATCGCCAAAGACAATATAAACTTCATGGTCTAACCTACTAGCATAACCATGGGGAGAGAGAGAGAGAGAGAGAGAGAGAGAGAGAGAGAGAGAGAGAGAGAGAGAGAGAAGAGNGGGAGAGAGAGAGAGAGAGAGAGAGAGAGAGAGAGAGAGAGAGAGAGAGAGAGAGAATAGCAAATTGTGGTATGCTAGGCGATCCATGGGGAGAGAGAGGAAGGAGAACTGATAATCTAGAAAATTATGTTATGCTATTCAATTCTACCTTGAGAAATTTGCAGACAAGGGTGATTGTAAAATGTTTTGCGCATGGGGCGGCTTGAAAATGTTTTGCGCCCAGGGTGGCTTGAAAATATTTTGCGCACAAAGCGGATTTAGGGGGATCATTCTTATGGAAACCATCGTCTCCACGTGGATCCATGTCCAGGGATTAGTCTTATGGAAATTCCATATGAATCCATGTCCAGGGACTAGTCTTATGGGAAATCCATGTGAATCTATGAAAAGGGATCAGTCTATGGATCAAATAACAAAAACTACATGTAATGTACAAGGGAGGCTATATGTATGCCCCCTCCTTATGATGGCAATGTAGGAGGTATTATAAGGAATACAATCAAGGATACCTACTTCCAACAACAAGGAGATATCCTTAAAGCTACAATGTATACCATGAACTTAGCTAAGAGTGCTTGACTCTTATGAGCTAAGAAAAATAGATAATTGTGAAAGGATATTCCACTTGTGGGAAGTGACCCTTGAAAGGAAGAGATCTTGGTGTCAAGACATATACCTTCAATAGGAGCTCTTGCACAAAGATAGCATCTTCAAGACAAAGAGGGGGAGGAGAACAATAATGCACCTATTTATCCCCCTACTGCTAGGTGAAAAAGGGATTCTTGATGAAGGATGACATACTTGGGAACACAAAGTAAGGGAATTTGTTTATAATGAATATAGTTTTGCAAATAAAGAAGAGTTTGTGATCAAGGATGCACACCTTTTATATAAGAGAGAATCCCAAATCAGAATGAACAATTCTTTATAAGAAAAGAATGTCACATGATAAACAAATGAAATTGTACTAAGGAAAGTAGATCCTTAGAAAAGAGAGAAGAAAATAATAGACAAGAAATCTGCCCCGCNCCCCCCCCCCCCCCCCCCCCCCCCCCCAAGTGTGAACACAAGACATAATATATGATACACCCCTAATGATAGTTACTTCATAATAGATATGCAATTCCAAGCAAAATAAGTTGCAAACCAAAGAAAACTCCTAATGTAAAATATACATATTAAAGATAGAAAAGATATCACATATGAAGTAAGCAAGTCATCAAGGAAAGAAATGAAAGGATGAGGATGATTATTAAATGATAGACATGCCCTTTTGAGGCATGAAAAGGATTGTTAAGCAAAGATGTTAGGATCTTGCATGAAACAAAGTAGCTCATGCCAAAAAGTATGTACCATCATAAAATAATAGTAAATCCAAGAAAAGAAAAAGAATGATGTCACATTATGTCTACTTAGTGTTCATCCCCATTATACAAGATATGCACTTCAAGCAAATAATAGATTGTAAAAAGATACTAATCTCATTAAGGAGAAAGATCCTGAACATGTCCATACACAGGAGGACAACATAGTACAAAAGAGATGAACAAAAAAGAGATAAAGAGTCCTTTAAAGTAGAAAAGATGAGATAGAAAGAGAATTCCAATATATGCACTAAGTAATAGATCTTTAATAATAGGCATGTACTTTCAAAAAAACCTAAGGTCGCAACTCGGGGTGAAAATCCTTGCAAGAAAGTATATCATAGTATAAAAGATGCAAGATCACAACGAATATTGATGTATTGAAAAGGAAAAGGGAAGACACATTAAGCTCCCTAAGTGGTTTCTCATGTACAAAAGATATGCGAGCAAGGATGTCATTGTATAAAAGAAATATGCTAACAAAGGGAGAAAATGGATCCCTAAAAGAAGGAAGAAAGAATGATCCCTTACCCCCCAAGAGAGCAAGAGAGATTGAATCCTATTATGATGCCCTTAGTGCACACTATGCAAAGAGATTTGCATAATAGAGAGCAACATAATAGGAAAAGAATGGCTAAGGTATTTCTTGAAGATGAAGAAAATGTATAATATATGATGTTAAAAGAAGAAAACATCTATTGATTAAGTCTTGCACAAATTGTCTAAACTCAACACAATCACAATGATAATGCCTATTAGAGTAAAGTAAGTAACATGAAAATTCACCATTAATGCAGTTGTGAGGGTTTGGACGAAATCTATAAGGAAATCTTATCCTAGGATTATACTTGATATTAAGATAGATTCGTCCAGCCAAAGTTTCACAGTCATCATAAGGTGAAGGATAGGGAGATGGTGTTGGCAAGAGAACATCAAGAGGCAGTGTTAGTTGAGAGAGAGAAAGCTAGCTTGAGACACGTGATACTCTTTAGGAGGATTAGGAGGAGCCTTAGGGCTATGGTCACTAAATCCTTGATCATTTTGGATAGATTGTGATGCATAATTTTGAGGTTGATGAGTGGAAGGAAGAGAAGTACGAGTGGTTTCTCTAACAAAATTATCATCCTTATTATCCTTAGTTTGGGAGGAAGAAAGAGGACTATCCCTTATGTTTGGAGAGAAATCATCGAGGAAATGTCTAACATTCGGATCTTGAAGAATGTGTTGAATATTTGAATAAGAATCACAAATATTATTTTCTGTAGGATTACTAGGAGCTAGATTTTCAGGGATAAGATTAGGGAGATTAGAATTAGGTTCATTGACAAAGGCCCTTATGTTATCTATATATTGCATGCACTTAGTTAAAATGTGAAGAAGAAACACACATGAATCATTGATAACATTTTTTAGATATGCCTTACAATGAAGATGTATATTAGTTAACCTCATTATACCATATGCAAGAATACCATAAAGGAATACAAATGTAATGAAATACAAAAGACTTTGAATCACTCCATGTGTTTGATAAAAAAGAGGTAAGAAAGAAGGTAATGACATAAGTGATTGCACACCAATCCAATTTAGAGAGTTCCATATTTAACTTACACACAATTAGATCTGAAAATAAGAATGTGATAAAGAAAAGAGCAATCTAACACCAAAAATCAGAATGGAAATCTTATAAGTCAAGTTCACGTTCCTTTTAGCAATTACTTTTCCTTGTACACATTCTAGCACGCCCAGTACGACCCACTTTATAAGACAATCTATTTTTTTGGTTTTTTTATTGCTATTTTCTACTATGTCGCACTATATTGAAGCCTCGTCGAGCACCAAAAATCTTTTTTGTTGTGCAAGTTCAATTTTAAAGTTTCGTGGGAATGCTCTATTTTCTCGCGGGTTTACAGAACTGTTTGCAGGAACACGATCCCGTCAGACTTTCCTTTTCTATTTTCTATCTTTTTTCAGGTCTTGCGAGAATGTAGGTAGAAGCTATGAAATCACTGGCACAAAATATGGTTTGCATTTTCTGGTTATTTTTCATTTCTACATTTTGTTATTTTAACTAGAAACTAACTCCCACGGGAATGCCCTGACAACCCGCATGAATGCTTGTTTTGTCCTCTAATGTCTATGTTTTGCAGGTTCTACGGGACTAACAACAACGTCTGATGGATTGTAGGTAAAATCTAAACTATTGCAAGATTGTTGCTCTCTATTTTTTTTGAGATTTTTCTCAATTCATTTTTGACTAACCAACTAACTTCGGTGTTGTTTTTCTGGTTACACTAACGTTTGTGCAACCTACGAATGTCTAAGGCCTCATAATAACACTTTTCGTAGAGGGGGTTATCATTTTACAAACATAACTAATTAGGAGTCTTCATTTGAGTTTAAAATGAACCTTAATTGCTTTCATGTGTTTGTTTAAAATAGGCATTGTCATTTGGGCTTAAAGAGAACACCATGTCTTGTATTTTTGGTGCACTTGCACGTTGTTGTCCTCAATTTTGTATTCACAATATTGGACAACCCTACACAATTTTATCATGAATTCATAGGCGAAATTCCTCTCATTTTGAGCTTTCTTAGGCCTAAAATGGAGCTATATTTTAAGACATAATGAGGAAATAAGTAACCTGCGGGTGGAGTTTTTAAGCTTGACTACAAGTCTTCATTTCTTGTTTAATAACATACGATATGGAAAGAAAAGTCCACCAAGGCTTCTTGAGTCATGTCAAGTACACTTTTTGTCAGTCGTTACATATCATCTTGGGTTTCATTTACTTGCAATATGGAATTAAAACTCCACCACTACATATTTGCAAGGGAATATGTGAACTTTAATGAGATTATAATGCATTGGTGGGCTTTTAAGCTTCATTACATGCCTTCTTTTTACAGTTGAATTGCTTGTAAAGGTGCATGAGAAACCCGTCCTTGGAATAAAAGAGTGTTTTTAATAAACTTACACTTGCAAGTGGACTTTTTAAGCTTGTTTGCAAGTGCTATTTTTGTTTTTAAGGAAAATAAAAGAGTGTTTTTAATAAACTTACACTTGCAAGTGGACTTTTTAAGCTTGTTTGCAAGTGCTATTTTTGTTTTTAAGGAAAACATTTTAAATTTGTAATGATGATTCAAAAGCCTGTCATTAAGAAGGGTATGTTTTTTACATGATAAACATATTGCAAAGACATATCAAAAGCCTTTTTTCTAAAAAAAAGAAATGATTTTAGGCATGTAACGTCAACCAAAAAAGTTTATCCCTGTTATTTTTAAGTGTCTTTGACTTGCATTTCGAGCTTAAAATCTCGTCAAGGGCATATACAAGTTGTTTTAAAAGAAACCAGGCATCTTTTAGTTTGTAACATGTCTCAAAAAGCCCATCCATGACATTTTGAAAGTATTTGATGATCATTTGTGGTGATTTTAAACTTGCAACGCTAGTTATAAAGCCCGTCTAAGGCATTATATGCTTAGATTTTTAATAAAAACACTCCCAACACTTGTGTTGTGGTTGTAAAAGCCCCTCTAGGTAATTCCAATCAATTTTTATGAAGAAGAGGTCATTTTAAACTTGCAATGTCAACCACAAAACCCGTCTAGGGAGTTGGACACGCTTTTTGGAGGAGAAGAACTCATTTCAAACTTGTAACAACACTTCCAAAGTCTGTCCAAAGGAAAAGATAAATGAATCACAAGTTATTTGCAGCTTTTTTTAATCTTTCTAAATTGCGTTCTTTCTCTATAGGCATCGTTTTTACATTCATTACAAGTCGGCTTGCAATCATCAGTTGGAAACCCGTTTTTGGTGTTGAGCAAGTCGAAAGAGGTTGCTATTCTCAAGCAATTTGATTCTCTTTCATGACCATTTGTCAAGGAGTGCTCATGGACTGAATATGCATTGACTGAAGGAGGATTTAGTCAAGTTTGGTTTTCTATTTAGCCAAGATTTGGGGATCTTTTCCCAAATTCAAACCAACAAAGATTTGGATTTTTTCTTCAGAGTTCAATCATCTTTTTCTTCACATTTTGGTTCTCAGCAAGAGAAATAATGCAAGTTAAACAATATGTGTTCTTCCTAAATGATGCAAGTTGCAATGCAAGTTCTTCTCAAAAAGAGAGAACTTCATGAGTGCATTTTTTCCCCACTTGCAAATGAAATTGAAAACCCCATTTGTAAGTTTATCCATCCAAAAAGAGCTAATTTTTTCCCTTACTTGTAATTGGAATTAAAAACCCCACTTGCAAGTGTTTTCAAAGCACTAATGAAGTATATTTCCCTACATGCAAGTGGGCTTTAAAAACCCATTTGCATGTTGCAAACCTTTCCAAAATGACTTGTAATTGGATTTAAAAACCCCACTTATGAGTAAGAAGTTCCTTCACTTGTGTATATACGCACTTGCACTTCATTTCCAAACTAAATATTTGCATTTCATCCACATGAAGTGCTCCAAAAAACCCTCATTTTTCAACTTTTCTCCCATTTAAAAGGCTGATTTCATTCACTTTTCTCCATCCTTTGTTTCTCAAAGGCCTTCCACTCATATCCTATACACATACTCTTCTAGATCTACAAATTTCTATCTTAAAAGATCTTGTTATAGTTTTTCTGGTAACTAAAGAATGACATGATGCAAGAACGACAACATGATAGAACCATACAAGGGGTGAGTGAGTGACAGGAGTGAAGGAGAGCATAGAATTAATGCTTTCAAGACAGAGATGGAAAGAAACAAAGATACTTTCCCAGTAACAACCATTATGATACAAGACAACCAAGGATGCAGGTTCTTGTTTCAGATCAAGATGCTTCCACCAAATTTGAGTACTTCAATCATGGAGCATCATGTAGCAACATGAAGACCGACGAAGGATGATGTCATAGGAATCATGTCTTGTCAGATATTTAGTTTATTTTCATCATTCATTTTGTAATTGGGAAACAAGTTGTAATTACAAGTGACCTTTTCACTTGCAAAGTCATTGCATGTAATCCAACTGTAAATTAAGCTAGTTAGGACTTGCAATTTGAATAAGTCAAAGTTGGTTAGGGAATAGGTCAAAGTTTGTTGGGTTTCATCCACCTTTATCTCTCAATCCCTCACCTATATATAGGAGGGAGCTTCATTGTAATTTTTATTTTTTGGGCAATGCAACATAAGTCTGCCAATTTGTGTATGCACTCTAAGACTTTGTGCTTGGATGTAGATTAAATTGTTTTCAATAAAAGAGGCAACTTGCTTTCAAACTTTGTGCTGATTCAAGATGTTATGTGATGACATTTTTTATATATTGATTGTAAGTTTTATGATTTATTCAAGAGGGATTAGAATTCAATCTTGTAGACTTTGAGTTGCATATTTCGTTCAGATTTATAATTCAATTTGATTTTTTGGATACTTTGTGCTACAGAAGGGCAAATTGATATAGTTGATAGTGGCTTCAAATAGTTAAGGCTGAAAGACTTCTTGCTTCAGTGTTAATTACTTAAATATAATTTAGCGAGCATCCGGTAAGAGACTTTGTGCCTTATTGCTTATTCAAATTATTAAATCTTCATTTGGGATAAGTGCAGGAGACTTTGGGTTTCTGCAACTGTTTCATATATATGTAGTAGATTGGTGTCTTATGTGTTGTTTTTATGTCAACTCAAAAGCCATCGATATTATCGTAGCAATAGGTACTTTTTATTGAATTTTTAGTGTTGTTCAAAAGTTGCTTGTATAATCTTTCCTGAATAAAAAGGAATAGATTAAGAGAACCACCCTATTTTTAATTTCCAGTTAAGTCCTTGTTGGAGCCACCTATAGTAAGAAGGGAGCCTCTCCTATCGCTAAGAGGAGAGAGTAATCTCACTTGACGTTGCCTAAAATTACAGTTTTGCATGTTGTGGTCACAGTGACAAGTATAAAACTTTTAGCCAACACAAGGGTAGAGTGGACCCACCTATATTGTCTAGTATCCTCTGCCCTTGGTATGTCTGAGCTATGATAAGTATGGGTTTTTGGCTACTTAAACATAAATAACTCAAAATTATTTGGAGTATGAGATCAAGTGATTCCTATGTCGTGTAAGGAGGGGCCAATGACATTTGGTCTCTACTTCTACGCTTTGTCTAAGTAGTTTGAAAAATCTTAATGGGGATTCAACAAGTAGCATGTTGGCCAACCTAAGTTGTGAATGTGCTTGGTTACAAAATAGACACTTTGTGCTTGTGCTTGTCTACTCACATATCTTTTGCCAAAAAAAATACACAAGTCCAAACAAAATCCAACAATTTCACCAAGCTTTTTGTCCAAAATCAGTCCAAGTTTCCTCAAAAACATTCAAATCTGTCCCACAAGATCACTGTGATCTCCTCTAGGACTCCTTGTAAACACTCTATTAACCCACTTGCAGGAATGTTATTATCTCCTTCAGAAACACAATCACCAAAAGGTCAAATTCAGTAATCCACCAAGTCCAATCTGACCTATTATTCTTCTTATGAGTTCGTTTTTTACATCTGCGAGATTACTAGTAAAGAGATCGTTATTACTTTCCATGGGATGTCCGTCGTTACAGTCAAAACCAACAATTAAACTGACCTGTTATTCCTATGGGATCATTTTTTATACTCCTGGGATTACCTTCACGATTGACCATTGTAACTCTCACAAGATTGCTTTTCACTCTGTCGGGATTAACCATAAAAATCAGCGGATTCACTTCCACTTGTCATTCACAGTTAAGTTTTCATCCTCTACGGGAGATCTATCTATTCCCTCGGGATCGCTGGTAACTCTTGTGGTATTGCTCTAATCTCTTGCAGGATCGCATGTTCAACAACCTCCTGCAAGATTGCTGCCTATACTAGTAGGTTTGCACCTGCTTTTTTCCACTATCTATGTCATTTAGTGACAAAGTGTCCCATCATAGCCCGATCTTGAGTCACCATTTTTCCCATTTCTACATTTGGTTAAGTCTCCCATACCCATTTGCACATCCTAATCATTTGAGCCCTTAGTTCCATAAACACGTCCTTACCTTAGTCCGATTTGGTCTCGTCCCATGTTAGCCTCAATATTATAGTTAAAATTGGTCTCAAACCTTCCTCGTCATTTCACATCACATAGAATTCATAGGACACGGTTAAGCTTCAAACAAAATGTACTATTGACCAAATTTGCAAAAATCAGTTTGAAAAATCTGAAAACACTACCGATTTTTGCAAATTTTCAGCATTTGTACTTCATGATCTACATATTTTGTGCTCGAAAACCACAAAAAATTTGCCAAAAACTTACTGTGTTTTCACAATTTTGGAAAAAAAAAGTTTGACATTTTTTTTTTGTCTTTAGTGCATTATGTCTAGAGCTTAGGCATTGTCGATCCCATATAGATCGTTATTATCATCCACATTGAGTCATCATAGTCTTGATCCATAGTCCAACCTTGTGTCATCTTTTGTACACCTTTATTCCTATTTGTGTCGTTACGATTACCAAATCAAATCTAGTAGAGTCCACACTCGACCAACACATCATCTCTTGATCCAAAGTACCTTTTCTTATGAACACGTCTTGTCATCATCATATCTAGAGTTACATTAATCCCATATCCCTCATCCAGGGTTACCCTTGCATTACGTCATCTACCTTCATTATCTTGCATTTATACTATAGTCCCATTTGCACATCATCCAAATCAAATTCCAGACCAAAAATAAAAATAAATCCAAAAAATAATCAAAATCCAAATCCCTTAATCCACATTTGATATCACATTCTTGAGTTGTCTTTATCTACATCCTAATCAAACCATCATTTTCAGAGCTTACCCTTTAACTAAGCATTTATTTTTGTTAAATATTATGCTTCCAAGATAAAATTTAATGTATTGAATGGTCTTTTTCATTACTTTACGAATTTGTACTTACTTTTAAAAAAAGAAAAAAATTATGTACAGGTGTTCAAATAGAGGACAAATGATGTGGGTTCAATATTTTTTTTTATGTTGGTGATTTTGGCTACAACATCTATAAACCACGTGTTTGGGTTAATGGATCCTTCTTAGTGGTATTGTGATTGAAATAACCAGTCTAAGGTGTAAACCTTTTGTTGGAAAATATGCAGTCATAAAATGACAATTTCCACATAACCCATAAGAGAAATCATACAAAAGGTACTAAAAATCCATATGCAAAAGAATAGACAACATAACAATCAAGGATGACACGAGATATACTCTAGGAAAACCCTCACGAGGGAAAAACTCAACCTCCAAAAGCATCCATCATCCATGTATTAATCAACAATGCAACATTATAATGCATCCATGAACACGTCTAAATATTCTTGTGAACGAGCATGTGACCAAACATCCCATGTCATGCTTCAAATCCTCACGAACACTAAACAAGAGAAGCTCTCAACCCCTTAGCTAAATAAGATAAACTTCCAGCCTTAAAAACTACCCTTGTGGTTGCTATTATGGACAAGCTCCCACAAAAACCACCAAGTAGTATTACATAAAACCATGTGACTAATTCCATGGAGTAAAAAACCATTGACCCTACATTAAATATAGTATCATTGTTACAATAAAGTACATAACATGGCTCCAAGAATGTTATCTCCTAGTGATGCATGTCCATCTAGGTTTTTGTAGGTACACCACATATAATAATAAAATAATATATTATAAATATTATACAAGGTGTATAACACCTAATTCTCAACATTCTCACACTTGTATACATTATATAAGGGGAAACAAGTAACCTTAATCATGAATAAGGGAACAATTCCTCTAGCCACACACCATCAATGAACCTAAGTGCTCCACGTGCTCTATCAAGATACATGCAACAAGAAACAAAGTGACCACCTCTTAAGCATGAATCCTCTCAAACACCATCATGTCATTGCCACTTCCACTACATAAATATAAGAAGTCATCCAAAGAGAGGCCACACAATATGTCACAATGAAGCATAAGTCCCACCTAAACTGATATCCCAAATATAAACATTCAATTCAAATGTATCAAATGCACATGTCAAAGGTTCAATGGTCTAGTCCAATTTTTCATATAACATAATGTCAAGAATATGCAAGTAAAAATCGAGATGTGATAGATCTAGGCGTGGCTCTAGTATTAACATGTTATTGGTCTAATGCCACTCTACATGGTTAGAAGATTAGATTCTATAGAAATGTTTTTAAGAATGATTTTATTAAGAGTATCATAATTATATTTGTTTTGATCCACAAGGCTATTATTATCATCACTTTCAAATGGTCTTTTAGCTTGAAATTAATAAACTCATAAAAGAGGGATTCACGATGCCTTTTTGTTAGGTTATATTTTAATATTTTTATGGGCTTTGTACAATGGAATATAAGACAAAACAGACACACAAAGCTAGATTTTTTAAGTGGATTTGTATACATTGTGAGCCCATTGATAATGCCTTGTCTAAGTGTGGAAATTAAAGCACATTAAGAGTCACTAACCACTTTTGATCCTCAACATCACATTGAGGTGTGAGAGGAGAACATATGTGTGCTAAAATCCCATTTTTAGAGGCATGTGATCAATAACTTCTTGATGCTAACCACTTATTGGTGCATCACAAGTATAAAAGGATTCCTTGATATCCTCTAATTAGGCTTGACATGACTTTATAAAGGGATTCCTTGATATACTCAAAAGTGCATGAGGCCTAAGGCTATTAAATAAGGGGTATGTCTAGTAGCTTTGATTGAGAGGATAACCATATCTCTTCCTTCACTTTGCAAGGTATAGTTCCTTACAAGATTACAAAAATGATAAATGCCCTGCAATGGGAGAGTCTTTTAATTCTCTACGAAAATTTTGTACATCATTAGAACATGAGGGTTTAATTTGTCACTTGGTGATGAGTCCAAGCCAAGCACATTATAATAAAATTAAAATGACACTTGGTTTTTTTCATCTCTAGCCCCCCCAAGGCATGTAGATGCAAGTGGGAAAATATATTTTTGATCTTGAAGTTCAACTTGTGGTGTAAGAAGAAAGCATGTGCATTATTAATCATGAGCACAAAAGAAATATAAACTAAAGAAATCACATCAAATAAAGGTTATTTGTCCTTATTAAAAGTAAACTGTGTGAAAATATCTCCTATTTTGTCTTTAATAAGCTGACCTACACACAAGCATTAGTAGTTAGATTGTTCAAGGCATTGGACATATGATAATGACTACACTTTTAATAAAATTAGTAATAAAATAAACCTTTTTCAAATATAAAAATAGAGTTAACCAATGGTTTCTTTATAGTATTAATTTTTTTTTTAAATGTTGAAATTTGATTTCATATGCAAGTTATGTCATAAACTAGGGTTCGTTTTTTTTTAAATCCTATTTTCTACCACAATTTGAAAACAAAAGAAATATAGAAAAAAATATATTTGAACATTTCTATCAGCTTGGAAAAAATAGAATGTGAGTTATTCACTTACATTGTAAGATACATAATTTTTTAAAAGTCACACATCATTTTAAAAATAAAAAAATAAACTTTAGATGACAATTCCTCCAATGATATTGATCTATATATTTAATGTAACCACATTTTGGCAAGCTCTCAAGTTCTCTTTTTAATGAATCCAAAATACCATTAAACAAAGATAGATAACCCTTTTCATTGGTCATAAATAGAAAAAAAAATGAAACAACAACCTACAAAACCAACATTAGAAATGGGACAAGGGTCTCATCGATCATGTCAAAATATGTCTAATTTGGAATGAAATGCAAAAAGATAAAAGCAATATTAAACCATTTATTCTAATTCAAATCATTCCTCTAATTGAGCCAAACACAACCTTTCAAACATTATTGCATTGCATAATAATCTACCAATATAAACCTTCTTTGTTGAATTTTGATTCCTTAAGATGTGTAATATGTGGTTTCTCAAGAAGTCATGCAACATTTGTATAACATGTACCTATGAACTTATCAATAATTTATGATTTGACTATGGATTGGAGGTTGATTTATAAATTCTTTGTCAAGACGGTATGAAAAGTTGAAATTTAAAAATGCAGCATGGGAATGAATGGTGGAGATGTAAAATTAGTTTCACTTTTATTTACTAATTAATCATGTGAATAGTTGAATTATTATTTATTAGTTATTTATTAAAAAAAATAGAGAAATTAGATTATATGTATTTTAGAATTACATATTAAATAAAATGATTGACTAAATATAAAGTTATTTAGTTAATTAGATAATGGATTGATTTATTTATTTTTATATAAATAAGTTAGATTATCTTAATTAATTAATTCGTAATATGGTGATGACATGGAGTTAGGAGATGAATTTAGGCATGTCATTGAGATGTAATCAACTTTAGGTGTCTAAACTAACATAAGTTGACATCTATGGCTAGTGAATATTCAAATATACACAAATAATTTAGTCTCAGATTGGAAAACATTTATAAAATCAAACTAGTGGGTGCTCTTTGAGATGAATTATGGAGAATGAAAGTCAAAATATGTAATTATATCAAACAAAAGCCACAATATACTTGCATTAGGGGTAAAACCATATTTATACAACTACAAGAATCATTCTACAAGAACATTTAAAGGAGCTTGGGAGAGTTTATGAAGAATAGGGAGTGAGAGGAGAAGTGACATATATCAAAATACTTGCACCAATATTCAAATGATCTTTAGTCGATACATAATTAGTGGTTGAAGACATGCAGAGATAAGCATTTACAAACTTTATTACAAATAGTTTGAGAAATTATGGATTTTATTAGGTACATGCATTGTATATAATGGTTAGGTGAATAAAGTATGTGGAGATTATGATGTATATGATAAAGTGGTAGAGGTGCATGCCAAACATGAGAAAGAAAGAGCCAACTTATACGAATACCATATTCCTAAAAAGGTCGAATAATTTTGTTTAGAGGATATCCATGTTGACATCACCAAGAGGAGAGTAACCTACCACATGAATATCTTCAAATAATATGTTTTGCCTTATTTTACAAGAGATAGTTCAAGAATTTCCAAATCATTAGATTCTCTTCAACATATATAAATGGTGCAATAAGAATTGTACATATGTGTTCGCAACTATAGAAGTTATTGAATTTAGGAGAAAGAGAAAATTAGAATTTGATCCATGAGAAGCTACAATCAATAACATATAAATTTGGAGATACAAAGAGAATTATGATACTGGATACTGGATCACAGATCAATGGGTAACACATTCTAGAAGATACCAACATGGTGAAGGTCTAAAAAATATTTGAATACAAGAGAGAGAAATAATTGTAGTGGTTTGAGGAAAGCTATCTATATCATTGGATGGATAATGGAAAACTATATGAAATTTCACCAAAAGGACATCAAAATTTTGTAAAACCAATTATAAGGAGGTGTTGTTCATTTGAGTAAGGGATTCACAAACAAGAAATATTTTGGACATGTTAGACTTTGACATTAAAGGATTTTCATAATGGGTAAGCTAAGGTCTTTCACAAATTTATGAAAATGGGGGTTGTAAATGACTTTAAGGCATCAAGACCCAAATGAAGAATTCATAAATACCATGAAACTTGTAGTTAAAATATTGAGTTGTGTGAATCATTATAATGATCTAGGACTTAAGAAGTTAACCCCATGGATCACAAGATGTAAATATCTAGAGAATCAAAAATTGCTTATCGCTTTGCAATTTAACCTACACTTTTATAGCATTTTAGGTCCATTCCCCTAACATTTGAGAAGGCTCATTTCAACTCTTGCACCAACCATTTTCCCTCTCAGAATGCTCAAGGTCCTTTTTAGAAACAACCTTTCAACATCACTTGTATTACACTCATATTTCCTTTGTCTCTTGTTGTTTTTGAGTGATATTTGTCTGAACACTAACACACCATGTGACATCTTAAAGTTCAAATATTGATTCTGAGCATTTTTCCACTTTTCATTGACCCAAGTTTGTGGAAATATTTTAGAATCTTTCAAAAATTATTGACAACTCTTTCTTTCCTTCCTATTCTCTCTTTTAAATCTATCCTTGGGCTTAAGAAAGAAGACAAACCCTAGTTCGAGGGATTTTTTTCCATTGTGAAAAACCCCACTTCAAATAGGTACATGTTATTTTCTAAATGGGTGCCCATTTAGTTTCAGGTGCCTAAACCTAAATTTCAAAATGGCTACTCATTATGGACTTGAACCTATGTGAATCCAATACTTGTTTTGTTTCAGAATATGTACCTATTTTGTTGAATTTTTTAATTAAAAAAAAGTAGTTGTGAACTTTATTTTTCCATCTGAGACCAACATGAACACGTGTAGAATGAGAAATGGTACAAAAAAGTGCTTGTTTTCTTTAGCTTGAGACCTCTTGCTCTCTGCACAACAATTTATTTTGTCCTCTAGGTATGCTTCTTTATACATTGTTCCTTTTTTCTATTTTTCATTGTTAAGCAAAGAAATTTATGGAATTTTAGGGTTTTTTCAAAGGACAAAAAATTGTAGGAAACTATGGGTTTTTAAAAAAAATTAAATCTAAAATTAGGGTTTTTAAAAAAAATTAAAGTTGTATTTTTAATTAAATTTGAAAATAATAATTTGTATAATTGTGATTTTTAGTAGTGAAAATGATAATATGGTATTTTTGTTTTGTAAATTTAGGGTTTATTATAAGTTTAAAGTATTAACATTGAGCTTACTATATGTTTCAACCATTTATAGAATTCATTGAATTATAATTTGATAAATTATATATTTTCATTTTGAAATCTTAAATACATGCTCAAACCATAAAATTTTAACCTTAAAACCTTTATAAACCCTATAATGTAAAATATAAAAACAAAAATTGTATGTACCTTAAAACCTAAAATGAATACCTAGGAAAAACAAAAAATGTAAATCTTGAAACTTGAAATTATATATAATTTGGAAAAACAACACAATAATCACTTCATGTACATATAATTAATGGGGGCTAGTGCTTTTGAACTCCAAATTATCTTGACAAATCATAATGTTTGTTATATCATATTATCGAAGATCTTTAAGGAGTGTATATAGGTTGGTTTCTAAACTCCACATTGTGAATGCATACCACAACATCTTACAATAGTTTTACTTTCTTGTCAGTTCATCCTTGCACATAGAGTTTAGGGACCTAACAATTTTGAACTCCATTTTGACCATATACATCATCATTTCATTTGTTATTTGCATGTGTATGTACATTATGAAATCCTAGTGGTTTCAAAGTCCACATCTTCTATACGTGCCAAGACATCTTTCTTTAAATGTTTTTACTTTTACTCTACCTTCATTTGAGGCCTTTGCATTCTCAAAATGATAATAACATTTTTTTAAATCTCTAATGCTTGATTTCATTATAACAAGAAACTGTTTTTTGAGAAAAAAGTGGTGTATATCATAGCTAGAAGAATAAAATAAATTTTCATCCAAAAATTCAATAGTGTGTTTAATATGTATATATAATTTTACTATGTATTTACTTTGGATTGCATGATTTATATATACATTTACACACTATAGTGGGAGGAAACATGAGGTAATAAAGTACATAACCTACACTTGTAAACATTTTATTTACACCATTTTGCATGCATGTCATAAATGAATATATTTAAGACATAATTTGATTTGTATGGTAAAAAAAACTCAAGCCCAACACTCATTAGAAGCTTACAAATTTTTACCACCTCTTCCTTCACTAATACATATTTGACAAACCTTTTCCACATTAGATTAGATTAATTTTTACAACCTTGTTGCCTAATTTTATTGTCAGCTCAACTAGGTAGAGTTGGGACAACTTGTCCAGATAAAGGTGAAAGGTATACATTTATTTTTGTTAAGTATTCATTATGGGAGTATTATATCATTAAGTGTTTTATAGTTTCAATATAAATGAAAGTACAAGAAATGAATCACACATTGCTGAAAAGGAAATTGTTGTATTTACTTATATGTTCAATGGAATACTTCCCACACAAGTCGTGGGAATCAATAAATTGCACACCATAAAATATAAATATGGAAATACAAAAATGACATATAGAAAGAGGATGTCATTTCCTGATGAATGATGAATCTTGTGGTTGTAAGGTTGAATCTTTAGTTATTCATCTTTGTATGTTGTTTTCCATGTCCCAGTTACTTGCAGGAAGAGAGAGAAATATTTGTTAGAGCTCAAGGATCCTCAGCAAACCATATGTGAAATAAGTACAAGCGTAGTTATCTCACATAATGCATCAAATGAGAGAGGAAAGCAAAAGAACAAATTATAAAATTCTTTATTTATCTAATGTGTTTGTTCATTGTGCAGGTACATGTATCATGTTCATTATTGAGTATTCTAAACATATATCATATCATTTTCATTTTCATCATGTGGGGTAAAATGGGCTCCCACAAGGGTTGAGCACAACATTTTATTATTTTTATTTAAATTATCTTAATCATTTTAAAGTGTGTGAATCCTTTATCATTCATGTCATTTCGTCCAATCAAGGGAATTCACATAATTTATAACAAGGAATCCTTGATCCACTATTATAAACAAAGGTTATCTGATAATGGGATTAGATGATATGAATGATATATGCAACTACAAGATATAGATTCGAGACAATACATCATTGGCCTTCACGGTTACTACATATTCATGGTTATCACAACAACCAAGTATCAACATTCATATCAATGAATAAAGCCTCTAACAACCTCAAATCAAATAGAGCATCAACATTAAGAGAGCATTTAGACAATGCTAACATGGTGAGGGAAAAACCCGAGACACAGAAGAACACAACAAAAAGAAATTTTTGTTATCTAATTGACGAGATTATATTACATGGACATAAAAGAATTTAAATCAAACTACCTGCCTCACATGCCAAACACTATACAAATTACATAAACTCTAGAAAACCCCTCTTTCATAATCCAACCTTCTCCCCAAAAAATGCCTTCCAACCTTGAAACTGGGTCCAAAATAACCCATTTTCAGTTTAGAACCCAAATTGCAAATTTAAATTTTTAAATTTGGCGGTTGGGGGCCAAAAGAGAGAATTTGAAATTCAAATTTGAACCAGGTTCAAAAACAAGGTAGTTCCTGAAAAATGGTCCAACTTTCGGGAGGCATAACTTTTGATCTGGGTGTCTGATTGACGAACCGTTTACACTATCGAAAAGATCTCCAAGAGAAATATGATTATATCGACCGATTTTTCCTGTCCTCACATTTTTGAGGCCCTACAAGGCCATTTGTACCTCAAACCTTATTCTGAAGATTGTTTGGCAGTTTTTTGGAAATTTAAAACCTTAATAACTTTTAAACAGTGAATAATTTTGACATGATTCTTTCGCCAAAGTGCTTAATTTCCATTTTCAATATTCCCTTAATTTGTTGTCCCCATATGCCTTAAAGTTAAAACTTACTAAAAATAACAGGTTGACCAAAAAATGCAGTAGTGGAAATATGAGAGTTGGATTCTCTAATTCGCCCAAATGGGTATCCAAAATTGCAAAAACTTTGAAAAAAAACTATTAGAAAACATTTGTTTTGGGTGATGTGGGATTTCTCTAACACCGTTGGATGCTCTTGCATCATAACATATATGTAGGGATAAAGAAAGATTAAATTTTAGTGAAGGGGTACAACATATTAAAGTATAGATAACAAATCTTGATCGGTAAATCAATGATAAACAAGTAATTGTTTGCATAATGGAAAACCTAGAAGATGATTGTGTTTGCATTGATGTCGGCATAACAAAAGGATTAATCAAAAGAGTTATCTGCTTATTTCTAACATTAATTTTTGCAGGTTAGCCAATGGAGAAGAATTTTAAAAGGTCCAGTGAGAAGCGAATATTGTAGAGATGAAATCACACACATAGAGGAAGGATGATGAAGGTGTTTAATATGTTTACCCAAAGTTAGAGAGGTTTCATGATGATTTGGATAGGTAACCAGGTTACAAAAGGTGACTAGAAGGTAGGGTGACAGAATGTGTTAACAAGAAGACAAGAAAATATTCATTGAACACAGTCAAGTTGGAGTTTCTTGGAGTGAACCTAGGAGTGTGTTGGGGACATTCTCATGTTTCTTCAACTTAGAGGGTTTATACTTCATAGGTTTGCAAGGCATAATCTTATTATCTCAAAGACTTGTTTACACTGTTCTTCAAGTTTAGTGGAAAAGAGCCAGAAAATCCAATGGTTGTGGTGGATTTGAGTGTTTATCATGATGTTATAAGATGTTCTTGAAGTATGTGTTTGATGAGTTTGTGATAAATATGGATCAGAAGGATCAGATTGGCGGATTTTTCAGTAAATAATAATAATTTTATTATTGTTTATGTTCTTGGCTGATGTAGTTGGTAAATCATGTTGCGCAAGTACTAAATCATGAAATCTAGGCGTGTTAAAGTATTGAGGTGGTTGATATAGGTCATGGCTATGATTTTATGATCAGTGATAGATTTGAATTTTGATATTTGGTGCATTTATTTGAGAATATGGTGAATGAGGCTTTGTCGACCTAGTTCTTGGTACAAGATGGTGAATTAGGGAAAATTTAAGGTGCAGATCGAGGATGCAAATGCTAGAGGTGGATAGAAGAGGAAGATCCTGATTCAGTAGCAATCAGAAGTGTTTCAACAAGGTTTTGAATAGAGATTTGGATTGTGCTACATTGGATTTGTATCAGACATAAGATAGATGTCATTTATATAGTTCACAAAAGTATAGATCATTGTAGTGATCAGATTGTAAGGCAATGAGCCTTCCTCAGGGTTGTAGCCTGAGGCTTTTCATTTGAGCAGTGAGCTCTAGGCAGGTAGCCTGAATGCACGTGCATTCTCGATACATTGTAATAAGGTTATACTTCTAACAAGGTATTTTCTTATTGTGGGTAACCAGCCCCACTGTGTTTTTTCCCCTAATAGGGTTACCACAATAAAATCTTGTGTCAAGTGAGTGGATGTTCAATTCTAATTTGTGTATGCATGAATATTTTATTTTCAAGTAATCAAATCAGAATTTAGGGTATTCATGTTTGAAGAGTTTTAAGGACTAAGGGGTTAGAGATTAAAGTTTTGAGAATGGCTAATTCGCCCCTCACCCCCTCTTATTTTTTCAACTTTCATATTAATAATAGTTGGTATCAGAGCTTGGACCCTTGAAGGAAGCTTAACAGCTTAAGGGAGATCCAATATGTCAGCTTACAAGAAGGATAGTCCAAGGTTTGAAGGAAAAAAATAACCTATATGGAAAGTTTAGATGATCACTCATCTCAGTTGCATTGGAGAAGAATATTGGACAATCATAAAGAACTCCTACACTCCTCCTGTAGATCTATCTACGGCTACACGAGATAAAAAGAAACAGTTTGAGTGCAAAATCAAAGCATAGGAAGCATTTCTAAGTGCCCTATCAGATACAGAGTACATAAATGTGATGGAATTAGAGACTGCTCAAGAGATATGGACAAAGCTAGAGACTCTTAATGAAGGATATGCATGTGTCAAGAAAGCCAAGTTACAAATCTTGAAAGGAAGGTATGAATCCATGAGAATATCAACTCTTACATGTTAAAGATAAATGAATTAGCCTGTAGTATTAGGTGTGTTGGTGGTGTATTGGATGAAGGAGGGATTGTTTCAAATGTGTTGAGATCTTTTCCTCATGCATACAAGATAAAATTTGTTTCTATTGAAGAAATCAAAACTATTTTTATTGTGACAAGGGATACATTGGTTGGTAAGATATTTGCTTTTAAAATGAGTGATTCTAGTGATTCTCTACACAAATTTGAATGATATTTCAAGGCTACTACATCAGGAAGAGACATGCATAAATCGGATCAAGGGGAAGGATCTACAAGAAGAGTATCAAAATTTGAAAAGGAAATAAGAGATCTTGAAGAAGAAGAAGAGAGAGAGCTTCAAGAATTGGAAGTGCACTGGTTGCATGGAGACTAACAAAGGATCTAGTTAGTGCAAAGGAAAAATGTCTTTTAAATAATTTTGGTGTAGGAAGAAAGGACATTATGACTCTAGATGTCCAGAGATATTTCCTAAACATAAGTATGATAATCCCAAAGATGAAAATAAGTGCTATTATGTTGTCGATGACGAGGGAGTTACTGATGTTGAATCTGATAATGTTAAGAGTAAAGATGAACTTTTGTTTGTTGCAACTAAAGAGGATGAATCTAAGTCTGAAAATCTTATGTCTAATATTATTGCTACTAATGTTGTTGAAGATCTCAGGTCTAATTAATGTTACTATTAGTAGTATGATTAAGGATGGAATCTCACTCACTCAAGATGATGAAAAAGGCCTAAAGGATGTCAAGAAAGGTCCTAGTAGGGGACATTAAAAATATGCATGGATCTATGAATACCACCCCTAGATCTTAAATTTTATTTAAATGCATCACACTTGCAAGGAGAGAGAGAAGAATGCATGGTGGAGAAAGAGATATCTTCTTTTCTTGTTTGAGATCTCCACTAAAACACCATCATGGGATAGAAAATATTGCTCCAACTTTAAGAAGATTTCCTTGATGAGATGGAAGAATAAGAATGCCTTGGATTGAGATCTTGAATTCACCTCGATTGATTGAATGCTCTTAAAAATATGAAAATGATTGCTTGCACTTAATAGCCTGAGAGTACTTATGAGATGAAAAATGAGGAGAGATATAGGGTTTATATACTTTTCCCCTCATTTCGGTATCTAAAACTAAGCTAGGTTGACCACGAGACAAGGATTGAATGAAGAACCCCGATATCAGGCTCTATGCCCAATCTAGGACAATATCCCAGGGTGCAGAACGCCTAGATCATTGTGCACCCAGGGACACAATGTTTGAAAATATTGCTCCATCATGGGATAGAAAATATTGCTCCAACTTTAAGAAGATTTCCTTGATGAGATGGAAGAAGAAGAATGCCTTGGCTTGAGATCTTGAAATCACCTAGATTGATTGAATGCTCTTGAAAATACGAAAATGATTGCTTGCACTTGATAGCCTGAGAGTACTTGTGAGATGAAAAATGAGGAGAGATATAGGGTTTATATACTTTGCCCCTCATTTCGGTATCTAAAACTAAGCTAGGATGACCACGAGACAAGGATTGAACGAAGAACCCCAACATCAGGCACTAGGCCCAATCTAGGACAATATCCCAGGGTGCAGAATGCCTAGATCATTGTGCACCCAGGGATACAATGTTTGAAATATTGTGCACCTTCAGATTTTATCCCAAATTTGGCCAAGGACTCCGAGATGACAAGAAGAGGCCCCAATTTGAATTAGAGGTTGTCGAGATCAAGAAAAACATGCAAAAAGACCTCAAAATCACAAAAGAGGGGCTATAGGTCCTAATCAGAGCCACCAATAATTGGTGCTAACATTTTAGGATGGTGCGCGCACACACACACACACACACACACATTAGTTTGATATTAATATAAAGCTTCTATTTGATTATTAATTAAATTAGATTAGACTAATGATTATCTAGATGCAATTAATATATCATATAACTAAACCATCCACACACACAAAATGAAGGCATTGCATAGCCAATACAACTACAGGAGGAGTGTTACATCCAATCCTTAGGTGACCCAAATTTTTAGATCAATTGTGACAAAATTTGAAAATGGGAAAAATACTTCCACTTTAGGCATAATCTAGCAAGTTATATTATGCTAGTCAACTCATCTTGAAAATTGGTTGAAAGAGAGTCAAATAGTTTAGCAAGTTGTTATGCTCTCTCTCTCTCTCTCTCTCTCTCTCTCTCTCTCTCTCTCTCT
>MU227798.1:2414791-2430431 GCA_018584345.1 Thuja plicata
TAGTTTGCATTATTAGATGATCTTGTTTAATTTGTGTTCATTTCATGAAAAGATACATGTAAAGGAAAAGAAATTTCTGCATCTAAAGATTACATGTATATAGTATATATATGCCAAATAACTTGTATATACTATACAAGGAAAGGAACTGAAAGATAAAATCATCTAGGTTGTTGTGAGCATAGCCAACTTTCATAAGAATATGCAAGAGTACAAGCATACATAAGAGGATGAACATAAATAATAAGGGTACCAGACATTGCCTGAAGTGATGAATTTTTGACCTGGGTATAAATCCAGTGTGCTCCTGCGTGATCCAAAACCTGCAAAGAAAAGAGAGATGGGGGTTAGATCAAGAAGATCTAGGCAATGAATGGCATCCTATTACTTATCCTCATCTACAATTATGCATGTGCATAGTCAAGCCATACACTTCTGAAAGAAAAACCATGCTACAAGACATGTGCACTGAGAAGAATGCTGCAGAAAGGAAAGAAGATACCATGTTTTTCCTCATGAAATTATCATAAACGGAGAGTACCACATAGTGAATATAAACATCAAAATAAATAAAGAGATATCAAACACTTACAGAATGCCTTGAAGGTAATAGCAATGATGCCCTAGCTCTCAAAGCTCGCGGGTCATCAAGCGTTCCAAATGCAAAGATGTAAACGAATGGTAGTATTAAACAGTGAGCTCATAAACAATGCATGATGCCCTAGCTTGCATCCCGCAAGCCATCAAGACATTTACTCATGAAATAATCATAAACGGGGAGTACCACATAGTGAATATCAACAGCAAAACAAATAAAGAGAGATCAAACACTTCACACAATGCCTTGAAGGTAATAGCAATGATGCCCTAACTCTCAAAGCTCACAAGTCATCAAGCATTCCATATGCAAAGATGTAAACAATGCCAGTATTAAACAGTGAGCTAATAAACAATGCATGATGCCCTAGCTTGCAGCCCGCGAGCCATCATGACATTTCCTCATGAAATGATCATCAACGGGGAGTACCACATAGTGAATATCAACAACAAAACAAATAAAGAGAGATCAAACACTTCACACAATTCCTTGAAGGTAATAGCAACGATGCCCGAGCTCTCAAAGCTCGCGGGTCATCAAGCATTTGAAATGCAAAGATGTAAACAATGCCAGTATTAAACAGTGAGCTAATAAAGAATGCATGATGTCCTAACTTGCAGCCCGCGAGCCATCAAGATGTTTCCTCATGAAATGATCATAAACAGGGAGTACCACATCGTGAATATCAACAACAAAACAAATAAAGAGAGATCAAACACTTCACACAATGCCTTGAAGGTAATAGCAACGATGCACTAGCTCTCAAAGCTCGCGGGTCATCAAGCATTCGAAATGCAAAGATGTAAACAATGCCGGTATTAAACAATGAGCTCATAAACAATGCGTGATGCCCTAGCTTGCAGCCCGCGATCCATCAAGGCATTTCTAGTATTAATAATGCCAGTATTAACAATGCCAAAAATGCCAATATTAACATTCATATTGTGCCATTAAATCAACAAATGCCATCAAAATGAAGTTGAGTTAATGAGAATACAAAGCTCGAATGCCTACCTGATCAAGTCATGGCTACCATATTATACCAAGATTTCAATCTTCTACAGTTAGGCCCTCTTCACGCACGACAGTATGTGATCACGCTAAATTAGAAATGAGCCTTTCTTTTTCTTTTTCTTTTTATTTATAATCACCCGGGTGTCGCAATTTCGACAGTACCGTTGCTATTACGACAGCATCAGGGGCACTTGGAAAAATAAACACAAAAATCACACACAAATGGTAGTGTCGTCGCAAATTGGCGTCAAAATTTGACCCCAAATATTGTAGTGGCACATGTAACCATCAAATCAAATATGAAGATCTAATGCAAAAAAAGGATATCCAACCGCCAAAATCATAAGAGGACATGTCATATGTCAGGTTCACCAAAATATTCATGAGGTGAACCTAGAAGCACAATATGCATACAAAGGATATCTAACCACCAAAATTAGAAGAGGAAATGTCATATGTCGGGTTCAACAAAATGTACAATGAGAAAAGAGAAGCAATGCAAAGGGGTAGATTACTCCTCCTTTTCAAATGTGCACACTCAAAAGGAAGATGTCCTAATAGTCTCAAGTAGGACCTAAGCGTTGAATGGGACAATGATCATTCGCTAAAAGTGTATAAATTATAAAATTAAAAGAGAGAAATGAAAATGATAATGTAGTATAGAAGGCTAAATAGACATATCAAATAATGCATCACATGAATGGAACTAGAGGAATCAATCTACTACAATGTGGATTTCTCAAATGGAGTATGTGTAAAAAATACACCACTCTATGTTATTTACTTATCCTATGATGATATTTCATGCTTATTTGGTTTTAAATGATCATAGTTTTTCTCTAGTCATCCAAATCCTTGAATCACTTATTTGCAAGCAATTAGAGGGGGGCATATATTTTCATTATTATTTCTTTGAGAGCATGGGTTGTGATTAACTCATGACACTTCCATTCCAAATGGATTTACATTATTCTTTTTATTCCAATGGAAGTTCTATTTCTATTCTAGGAAGAATGCACTTCACCCTTTTTCTTTCTCTTTCTTGGTCATAGATAGTTTTAAACGAGTTATAGTTTGTGCTTATTTATTTATATATGAACTATTGATTAATAAATTTGGTTTTACAAATTACAAGATGGAATACTAAAAGCAAGGAGAGTGCACAAAATTGTCATCCTTAAAAATGTATCATTTATATGAGTGTTAGAATATTTAATTTCATGTTGACTTATTTTACATTGGCATGCATTTTCATACTAGATCACATGTAATCCAAACATGGGCAAAATGTAATGTGAAAATTTTACACCTTGTTCTTTCCCCTTCAGTATGGGCCCATTTTGACTAGGTTCTCCTTTGTGCAATGACTAGTGTACAAGTTACATATTTTAGCATAAAAGTCAACAAGTAATTTAATCACGTCTACACATATTCCAAGGGAATTTGATCTTGATCTTTATTATATTAATCTATTGTCTTGGGTCAAATTTGTAGGCATAGAATTAACCCAATTCAATTTTACACGTAGAGAAATGATTCTAGAACTTACAAATTTAAATATAGATTTAAATTCTGAACGTAAGTCGATCCCTCTAGGTAGTTTTATGTGCCACTCTAGGTACGAAATTTGTGAATTTGTGTGCTAGTGTGTTCTATTTAAGAACTAACACTATTTCAATTTATACTTCTAAATGTCATCGAAGAACATATATGAGAAATCAAATAGAGCAATCAAGACATATTCATCGAATCATAAATCATCAACCTTGCATTGTCAACTTACATCAACGTCTACTATGCATTATTATATGTTTGCTTATTTTTCTTTTTTTATTATTTTACCAAATTGTTAAATCAACAATAATGACTTGACCAAAGGAGGACAATCCTAGCCTAACATGATCCTAAATGATATTAACTAAACAATCCTCCTACAAATAGCAAGATCAATGATTTTTTTGGGATTCAAATTATCAACTTTCAAATCCACACACATGATTCAAATTATATGTGTGAAAGCTAATTTTATTAAAAAAAATTAATAAAATTATTGATATAAAACCATTTATCTAATAAATTTTAAAATATTAACAAATTGACAAAATATTAAAATCATTCATCAAAATTAAATTAAATACCATTATTTTTAAACAATTTAATAATTCCAACTCTTTATCTTAACTACCATTCATCTTACAATTTAGTAAATTTTAAATTTAATATAATTTATTCCCTTAAAATGAAATGAGATTCTATTAGATAAATAATACAATAATACTACCCATTGTACTTATGTTTATAGATCCCAATTTTATGGGTCCCTTTTCCATCCTCAACAACTCCAACATGACATTATTTATAGTGTTTTAGTATTTGGTGGGTCCCATAACATATTCTAATGATTTTTTTGTGACCTTTTTATAAATATAGTGACACAATCCATTTCATGTGATTGTTCTTTTTCTAAAGTATTAAGGAAATATGTTTCTAGTAACTTCTTTTAGCTTTTGAGATTGTGGGTTATTTAATTATAATGATAAATATCTAAGAAAATTGTAAGGAAAAAAAGCTTTCTTTCTCTTTCTCTTTATCTTTATCATTTAGGTGTTGAGCTCGCTCTCGGGTCGAGCTCGCCCGAAGTAACACGAAGAATTTTATTATTAAAATCACACTAGGAGGAATTATATCTTTTGTTATAATAAGGACCTTGCTTCTTGTTTAGGAGGTTTGTTTACATATAATTATTGGTAGAATGCACCAAATATACATTTCTTTCTTTTCTATTTGTGACATGGTGAATTGATAATTTTAATGTAAAAAAAGGAAATGCCCATACCATTTGCAGAGCTATGGAATTTAAAATATTCAATGGAGTTTGGATTCAGTGAAAATATATTTGATAAAATCAATGGTTTAAGAGACCCAATAATAGTTTAAATAATAATGATGATAATAATGCTCATCCCAATGACAATTTAAATAATGATAATAATGTTCATGTTCTCTACCATGTTTGGACAAAATGTTTATTTTTCCAATTCAAATAGGTTCTTGTAATCCAAAACATTTATGCTTAGTTCTTTGTGTATGTCCAACTTTTTATATTGACTAAAGTTGAATATAATGTTTTTAAAATATTTTCTACACTCCCTTCCATACATTCATAGACGGGTTTAAATTCAAGGGAATAATGTTGTAATTAGAGTTTGTTATATATTTTCATAGTGTTCAACAATTTATTATATTTGACATTTTAAAAAAATAAAAGAATTTTTGTTGTATTTTTTTAAAAATGTCATCTGAAATTAATTTGAGTTTTGTTTTTTAAATAAATAAAAGTCTATGAATTTAGTAAGAGTAAATAAAATATTTAATTTTTTTTTATTAAATTTAAAGTTATTAGTTTAAAATTCAAATGTATTTTTCTTGTTATTAACATATCTAGTAAAATATGTTATTTCTTTAAGAATTAAGATATTCGTATATTGTATTTTATAAATGTACACATCAATCAATAGTATTAGATAAAGGGGGCAATCCCAAATCCAATTGATAAGCACAAACCAAGGCTTTGGGTTCTTTCCAAGAAAGTACAAAGTTCATGTCTACTAAAGTTACTATTGTTTCTCTAAAGAATCAACAAAGTTAGTGTTTTTTAATCTCTCACGAAGGAATTTGATAGTTGGTAATCAACAAAGTTAGTGTATTTTCTCTCTAACGAAGAGATTTGATAGTTGGTAATCAACAAAGTTGGTGTTTTTTTCTCTTATGAAGGAATTTGATAGTTGGAGATGAATAGGGTTAGTGTTGTTTCTCTAATGAAGGAATTTGATAGTTGGTGATGATCGGCAAAGTTAGTGATGTTTTTGTAATCGAGGAGTTTGATAGTTGGTGATCAACAAAGTCACTGATGTTCTCTAATGATATTTGGTGATCAACTGAAGGAGTTTGATAGTTGGTGATCAACATAGTCGGTGATATTTCTTTGACAAAGGAGTTTGATAGTTGGCATCAACAAAGTTAGTGATGTAATGAAGGAGTTTGATACTTGGCAATCAACAAAGTCAGTGTTGTTTCTCTAACGAAGGAATTTGATAGTTGGTGATCAACAAAGTCAATGATGTTCTCTAATGATATTTAGTGATCAACTAATGAAGGAGTTTGATAGTTGGCGATCAACAAAGTCAGTGATATTTCTCTGACGAAGGAGTTTGATAGTTGGCATCAACAAAGTTAATGATGTAACGAAGGAGTTTGATAGTTGGAAATCACAAAGTCGGCGATGTTTCTCTAACAAAGGAATTTTATAGTTGGTGATCAACAAAGTTAGGGATGTTTCTCTAACGAATGAATTTGATAGTTGACAATCAACAAAGTTAGTAATGTTTTTCTAACGAAGAAATTTGATACTTAATGGAATCAACAAAGTAAAGTCCTAACACACACAACTATAACCAACATCTACATGAACTGTCCTCTACCCATACAAGATAGACCTTGATAATTAAATTCTTTGTGGATCTATGAAAAAGGGAAGGAAAGGTCCTTTTATAGTCCATAATATCAACCGTGTGTTTTTGGGTCTACATATGGTGACAACAATATGGGACTACCCTATACTCCTTGCAGGAGGCACCTAAGTGTGCTACAAACAAGATGTACATACCCTACCCCTAATGGAGTTTGAACTTGTGACCTTTCTTTCAAGAGTACAAATTCTCCACCACTAGGTTAACTCAGACTGTACACTAGACCGCCACTAGACCAACAAAGTTCCAACACTTATAAAAAATCAAACCTACAACCATCATCTATATTTTTCAAACAACTTGATATACCCACAAATACCAAATTATATAGATAACTAGTAAAAGCACCCACTAAAACCAAAACCAAGAGCAAAAATCCCCAAAATGTCATTGAACTCCACAAGAAGATATCCATAAGTGGAAAGAAGAAATCCATAAGTGGAAAGTGACTTGGACCACCAATATACGGAGCACTTACAGATAAAAACAATGGAGGACCCTACAGTTGAAAGAAGAGATTTTTCCTACACTTTTCATGGTTAATCTTTCCACAGCAAAAACAATGGTCTTCATCTTAGGTATTTGCAGATGCCCACATGCAAACACTAAGCAAATCCGACAGACAGCATGTGATTCACCACCTCCATCGCTGTCAAGCAGACTATAATCTAAACAAATTGATATCAGAAAAACAAAACACTACGATCGAATCAAAGATTCAATCGTATTTGTCAGTCGATGACAATAATCCGGGCAATGAACAATGCCAATGTGCATCATTTATACCACTTTTTGACAGTTGTGCTGATTCGCGGTTACAGCGGACATTTGTTTTCTCAAATTTCAACTCTCTGTAGTGGATTGCACTCAGTATTTGCAGCCTTTTATATCGTGACTTGTACTAACTGGGCTACAAGCACCCAAACTTTTTGAGACTATTTTTGTGTGTGTGAGAGATGCTTTGGAACTTGCAAAGTATCAGGAAAGAAGGTAATAATTATAGGATGGATCTTGGTCACAGTAATGGAAGAATGTGGGCTTTGCTTTTGTTTTATGGAGTTGTTGGACTGGCTGTACTGTGTGAGGGGGCCTGCAACTTTCCTGCAATTTTCAATTTTGGGGACTCTAGCTCTGATACAGGGGCCATTCATTTTGTCTTTCCCTATAATATGCTTGCTGAGAATCCTCCCTATGGAAGAACATACTTTGGACACCCAGTTAATAGGTACAGCGATGGCAGATTGTCCATAGATTTCATGGGTATGTATAGAAATTCTGTTGCAATCCAGATGTGTTTGTGTATCAGTTCTTCAAAAGATTGAATTTTTTTGGTGTTAAGTCTTCAAGATCCATCTTTTTTCAAAAAAATTTCCCAAGTCTTACATGCCCACTAACTGGTCTGTGATAAAAGTGTTATTTGGTGCCTTGATTCAATTTTGACTAGGAATCTATTAAGTGTGATCCGAAATGTGAATTCAAAAACATAGACAATTGATTTCAAAAATAATCTTATGAATCTGTTATTTTGATTGTATATGAAATGTCCGCAACAAATTCTGTTTTTTTAAACGTTTGTTTCAATTGGTGCTAATTGGTGCTAGGAATCTATTGATTGTGATCTGAAATGTGAATTCAAAACTATGAACAATTGATTCTAAAAACAATCTTATGAATCTGCCTACCATTTCAAATTCTAGTTTGATTGATATAACATACCCACACCAAGGTCTATTTTGATTGTAATACCCACTGTAAATTCTAATTTGAATGTATCTGTAGATGACAGGTTGTTTTCCAGCATGTGTGACACAGTCCAAGATACAGATAGCTCCACACAGAGAATTTTAGAGGCTTTTACACTCTAGAAAAAAAATATCCACTAAGTACAATTACTAGTCCGCATGATGGCACTAGAAACTTCCATTGACAAAGTATTGAAAGGCTGCAATTCTGAAGATCAATTTTGACATTAGTTATGAATGAATGATTCTATTGACATTGTGCTGGTAATTGAAACAGCTAAACTCATAATCCCAACTCCTGCAGGTCATCCAGTTGTGTCAGCATTATGCAGAGAATGACATTGCCCATGGCTATGGCCCCTAAGAAAATAATGGCTCACTGTTCTAAATTAGGTGTATCTGCAAGCAAAACTCAGTTAATAAACCAGTCCAAAGATCACTAGAAGGTCACAGGTTCAAGTAGCTGGGAATTCATGAACTTGGTCTTCTAAAACATGCTTAAATCACCCTTGTTAATACAGTTTTAAATGGGTATTATCAGTAATTCATAGAATTCAAATCCCCTTTATCTTTCATTTATTCCCACCATATCTTGAACAACTGGATTCCATAGAAATTCCCAATTTTTTTTTACCATTCTCAAATTTGAAATGAAAACAACTGGATTACACAGATATCACCATCTACAACTGGATTACACAGACATCACCATCCTTAAGATTCGAACTTTTTGTTAAACCATTGGACTTTTTTTATATTAATTAGGCATTACCATTGGACCCCTTTTGTTTATATGAATTCTTTAATTTCTTTGCTTTTGATAACATATAGTTGAAAAGTCGATTCTTTGAAAATTGGTAGAACTTCAAGTCTTGATTTGACATTCAATCCAGATTCAATGTCTCGAATGTACTCTAATAAAAAATTTGAATTTTTCGATGGATTCAAACAGCATATGCACTTGGGTTGCCGTTTCTGAGTCCATACTTGCAGTCTGTGGGGTCTAATTACGCTCACGGGGCCAATTTTGCTGCAGCGGGGGCCACAGTGCGAGATCTCTCATTTATTGCTCCGATTTCTCTTACTGTTCAGGTCAATCAATTCAAGATCTTCAAGCAGCAAGTTTTGGCAACAAAGGGTAAACATATGTCCTTTTCTGCATTCATTACAGTCACATTTTCTGATGATTTCTTGCAATATTTGAATGGATTCTGTAACAAAAAAACAATTTTTTTTTCTAATCAGTCATTATCTTCACATCATTCTTCTCTTTCATTCTTTCCTAAAGTGGTGCATGCATGCACTTTGACTTAAACTCTTTTAAATCAGTCATTAGTCACATTTTCTGATGATTTCTTGCAAAATTTGAGTTGATTCTGTAACAAAAACAGTTTTTTTTTCTAATCAGTCATTATCTTCACATCATTCTTCTCTTCCATTCTTTCCTTAAGTGGTGCATGCATGCACTTTGATTTAAACTCTTTTAAATCAGTCATTACAGTCACATTTTCTGATGATTTCTTGCAAAATTTGAATGGATTCTGTAACAAAAAACAGTTTTTTTCTAATCAGTCATTATCTTCTCTTCCATTCTTTCCTTAAATAATAAGTGCTGCATGCATGCACTTTGATTTAAATTCTTTTAAACAAAGTTATAAGTCAGCCTCACGTGTGTATGTTTCAGTATAATAATAATATTAAAGACAAAGTGTTTTGTATACTTCAGGAAAAAGTACTGTCTTTGTTTTCTGTCTGCAACAAGTCCAAATTGGTATGTGTGTCAGGTTAGTTTTACAAGGAGTTATGGATCGCTGTCATTAAAATATGGCAAAATCTTTTAGTCTACTGGATAAATGAGGTAATATGTGTAAAAATGGATGTTCCATTTCTGGCAGTAGTTAGTAGTGATAGTCATGGGTACCTGCAAACTCTGCAGCAAAAATCACATGGGGTAGAAGGCACAAATAAAAACAAAAGAGTATGAGAATATAATTGAATTGAAGAAATTTTAATGACTGTCATTAGATCAAACTGTCTAAGAAATCAAAAGTCACAACATTAACACATTTTCATCTTTCTTTTTATGTCCGCTCTTCTATTATGAATCTTGACCAAGAAGTTTGTTAGCCTGTAAAGCCTGATTTCTTCAGAGAACTTGTTTTATATGTTTATTTTCTTTATTTTGCAGGTGGTTCGGGATATCTTCCAACTGCAGACTCATTTAGAAAAGGACTTTATATAGTGGAAATAGGTGGCAACGACTTCAGCTATGGTTACATGAACCTCAAACTCACCCCTGCCCAACTCAAGCAGACCATTCTGCCCATTGTGGCAAGGGGTGTTGCAAATGCTGTTAAGGTATGAGAATCAGATTTTCTATACATTTTGACTTTAGAAAAAACTGCTGACAGTATTGTCTTCTTATAATGTTAACAGGTTTTCACAACCCATGTAATTATGTTTTGGAGTTCGATTGTGTATGACATTATTTTATCAATGTTTGGGGTCAAACTATGTGAACCATCATCACGATGAGAGGGAGTTCAAGTAGTGTGACCCAAAACATTGACGTTGAAAATTCCATACACAATTGAACTCACAAACATAATATTGATAATGTACTATCTTCTGTTGATTTGTGTCTCTTCCTTTGGACTTTTCTTCTTGTTTCAATGGTCTATATCTATAAACATTTCAATACTGTTTTATTCTGAATAGAGCTATCTTAAACACTATAATTTATTTGTTTTTTAACTTAATTGGATGTTTAAAGTTGTATACTATACATACAGTCTTCTATTCATTCTTGGTATCTTCTTTTAGACTTTCTTCCTCGTATCTTTACCAAAAGTAATCCTATTGAAATAATTTCTTATTCATGATGCAGAGAAAATAAAGTTGACTAGAAGAAAAAATAATATTCATGGGTCCCCAGCTCCACACATTGAAATAATCCTACCAAAAGTAATCCTATTGAAATAATTTCTTATTCATGATGCAGAGAAAATAAAGTTGACTAGAAGAAAAAATAATATTCATGGGTCCCCAGCTCCACACATTGCTCCTTAGAATGTTGAGCATTAGTTAATAGCCAAAATAAGCTAAGCAACCACATGAGGACCTTCCTTAACTCAGCTTTAAAAAGAATCTATTAACTATTTGAAACCTATTCCAACAATATAGACATTTCTTTTTCTATTTGAATTGACTAAATTTTGGGAATGATATAGAATAATATTCAAATCTTTAGTATTTCAGCATTGAAAAGAATCTATTAATTGTTTGAAAGCTATTTTGATGTAGGTACTTACATTTGTTTAGCGAATAGAAATAAAAAGAATTATGATCTTATTGTTAATAAATTGATAATGATTAATGTTTCAATGGGTCTATCTCTATAGGACTTGTATAATGCAGGGGCAAGCACAATTCTAGTAAAGGATGTGGGGCCACAAGGATGCCAGCCCTTTTGGCTCACTTTTTTCTCTCATTCCTCTTCAGACTTTGACAAGAATGGCTGCTCCATTTCTTACAATGATGCAGTGCTTTACTACAACCAATTATTGAGAGGACAACTAGCAGGACTTCGGGCCCAATTGAAGGGCGCCACTATTATTTATGTCAACACATTTGACATCATCTACGACTTCATTGCTAATCCATCTAAATATGGTAAGTCATAAAATTTAGGAGTTTGTAAGAGGTAGGGTATGTATGTCTTATATCTAAATTATAGTCATGAGCTTTTCAAATATTAGGATTACAAGATATTTCATACATGATTAGTCATATAGAAATAGGTCTATCATAGACTATAAAAGACCCTTTCCTTTCTTTCTATTTTTAATTTAATGAACCAAAAAACTAATATAAAATTCTTGTGAATGAATTAAACTTGCACCTAAATTCCTATGAACTTATGATATTACTATCAGGATTCAACTGTATATATTTCAAGTCAAACACATTGACCCATGTTTCATGAGTAGTGGTTTGCAAGAACCCATCTCTCATGAGAATGAATGGTACACTGAACACTCATTGCAAGTGCTTGAGTTGGGAGCAGTACTAGGATGGGTGACCTTCTGGGAAAGCCCAATGCTTCACCTCTGTGAGCATCACCTAGATGCAATGAGTGTTGAGTATACCATTAATTCTCAAAATTCTTGTGAATGAATTAAACTTGCACCTAAATTACTATGAACTTATGATATTACTATCAAGATTCAAATGTATATATTTCAAGTCAAACACATCGAGCCATGTTTCATGAGTAGTGGTTTGCAAGAACCCATCTCTCATGAGAATGAATGGTACACTGAACACTCATTGCAAGTGCTTAAGTTGGGAGTAGTACTAGGATGAGTGACCTTGGCCCAATGCTTCACCTCTGTGAGCATCACCTAGATGCAATGAGTGCTGAGTGTACCATTAATTCTCATGACAGGCGGGTTCTTGTGAACCGCTACTCATGACAAGTGGGTTCTTGTGAACCGCTACTCATGAAACATGGGTCAATGTGTTTGACTCGAAATCTCCACAATTGAATTTCGATAGTAATATCATAATTTGACTTGCTATAGAAAATATCTCCTACTTATTATGAACTTACTTAAGTTTATAAACGTTATACAACACTTGATATATTTTTGCAGGATTCAAACAAACCGTTAAAGCTTGCTGTGGAGTAGGAGGGAAATACAATTATATGTACTCTATACAATGTGGAGTAAGTGGAAAACTCAATGGCCAAACTGTAAAGGGAGACTCATGTGCAAATCCAGCTACTTATATAAATTGGGATGGAGTCCATTGGACTGATGAAGCCAACAAAATTCTAACCAGGCAAATTTTGGGAGGCAAATACTTTGAACCTCCTTTCTCAATTGCAAGCCAATGTAATTTAAGACCCATTTGACATCAACTTTGGGTATAACATCAAATGATGATTTTTGTCCATTGTTAACATTTGGTTATTTATTTTTTATGATTTAACAATGGGCTAAAATAAAATTTAAATAAAAAAGATTACAGTAATCATGAAAAAATCTTATACTCCAAAGAAATTATTGATTTTTTACCATATTTCCCGTGACATAAGTGACCCTGTCTATTCTATATGGATGTCTCGTGAACAATTATTATATTAATCTCGAGTTTATCAATATATCACTAATAACTTTTTCTCCATAGTTTACAAAAATATATCATTGTCTTATATGTAAAAGTGGTTTATGGAGGGGATTTTTTATTTATTTTTATATGGTGTTAATATTTTTTTTTTTTAAGAGAAATGTATATTTAAATTTTCAAACATTTGAGTAATTTTAGGACGAGTTTAGATATTTTTTTATGAATAGGTTTGTCAGATTTTATTAATTATAAAATATACATATATTCATAAAAAACAGGTGGGTAGATACAAGGTCATACTTTAAATTTACCATAATAATGATCGGAAAGCTAAACAACAATAATTTAGATATTTGAAAATTTATTCTTTTAAATTAATGGGTCATGCGTCTAAAATCTTTACCATTACTTGTTTAAAAACCCAATTAACCTTTTTAACATTTGTTTGTGTAAAATAGATTATAAAATTATCGTCTTAAACTTTTCAAGTCAAAAGTTCTAAGCTTGTCTATTGCTATGAAATTTATAGAACCACTTGTTTGAGAAATAATTCTAACAACTCTTAGTGACACTTGCTGAAATATTTTAGGGAATTCAAGGATTGCTAGCTTAATGTCTAGTGTGTTAATTTACTAGTTGAATCATTGGATCATACAAAGGTGATGTCTTTTGATAGCTATTTGTCATTTTTGAATAAAATTCTCAATTGTTATCTTTAACCTATTTTATTTTCATCTAAATTCTACGAGTTGCTAGAGTCAAGGACCCATTGCCACCCTCAATCGGGTCCTTGACTATTGGACTACATCAATTTAGAAATAATTCCAACCCTTGGAATTATTCCATAAGCCATCCCTTATAAACTTAGGTCATAAGGGCA
Source organism: Thuja plicata (assembly GCA_018584345.1). Lineage (NCBI taxonomy): Eukaryota > Viridiplantae > Streptophyta > Pinopsida > Cupressales > Cupressaceae > Thuja > Thuja plicata. Next base: position 2,428,688 of record MU227798.1, read on the forward strand.
TCCTTCACTTGAGGACAATCAACAAACCTACTTCAAAATGGAAACAAATTCCCATGTAGTTCTCACAACACTCTCATAGTTTCTCATTCCTAAGGTTTCCTAACCACACCAAATAATAATACACATGCGAATGAAATAGAAGGAATACTATATAAGGAAAAACATGGAAATGCCTAAACCCAAATAAGATAACAAACAACTAATTACCAACACCCATTCTAAAGAAAAGCCATATCTCAGAGTTCCATCAATTACTATAATATACCTCAATAGGGGTCCTTTAAACCATTCCCAATAGTTAATATGTTTAATGGTAAGGAGGGAAATCCAACCTAGCTCCCAATTTAGCAATCTAAAACTATAACACTTCCATTTAGGGACATTGATATCTCAAAAAAGACCTCACTACCTTTATTATTCATAATTTAATATGAACATCCTAAAATCTCTCATAGGTTTGTCTCATTGACACTTTATACTATGTTGATCACTTATCAACCATAAATTCTTGTGTATGTGCACCAAGATAGGGGATGAATAAGGGGTCTTAAGATGCCACTTTTTTTCCCTGAAATAAGCAAACTTTAAACTTCAATGAGAAATTGAAGGCAATTACACAAAAAATGAAGATGTAACATGAACAAAAGTTGCAGTTCTTTGAATCTACTTTTGAAACTACTAATTTGTTTTGAAAATGATGTAGATTAAGGGTTTAAAAAGGGTGGGACACACAAAGTGTTCTTGTTTTTATTGAAAAAAGATAACATAGCATCTATTGTGCCCCCCTAAATGTAAACTTTAAAAAAAAAAAAAAAACATCACTCTAGTGAGAATTTAGCTAACACCATGTTGTTTATGCTAGATTTTTTGGCCAATTTTTAATGAGTATATGATTTTTACCAATTTTTTGAAGTAGACACATCCTGAAAAAATAGAATTTTGAGTGTGCTACCCTCAATTTTTTAGACAACTAATTGAAAATCATTTTTCCAATGTGTGTATAATGTAGTCTAGCTTTGAAATGCAATTTGTTTCAAAATTTGATGAAAAAAAAATCTATGCCCAAAATAGCACATGTTGGTTTTCGACAAAAAACAAACACACTAACAAAAGAAAATAGAGATGAAAACCTTACATAATCAAAATGTGAAAAAACGGTTAGATAGCTAAGATAGAGCTTAACAATTTTTTTTGTGTTTTTAATCTTTTCATTGAAACACATGCCAACTTGATGGACAACACAACCAAAACTATGAGAAATTTCAGACCATCTTTCCACAAAAACACATGCCAAGCCTGGAATGGTTGTCCAAGCCTTTGGGTTGGATAATTAAGGTAAATCAAAGCCAAAGGCTTTCTATCTCCCAATTCGAATAATTTGTCATGGACTAAATATGGTGCATGCTACACTTAAAAAGTGCTTAATGTTTATTTGGCATGTGCCAAATCTCTCTCTCTCTCTCTCTCTCTCTCTCTAGAATGTTCCTCCCTTTTTTCATCTCTCCTTCTCTACATCTCCTCTCTCCTTAAACACACATCTCTCTCTTCCCCTCCCTTCTATAACCCCCACCTATATCCTCTCTCAAGCTAGGTCTTTGTATCCTTGCATGTATCCATCTCCCTCCATCTCTTCTTACTCCTCTTTCTCTCTTTGTTCTTTTTCTTCTCTATTTGTCCCCTCTCTAGTTCCTTCCCCTATCTCAGACATTCCCTCACTCTCTATCTCCCCTTACCCCATCTCTCC
>MU227798.1:2430618-2459548 GCA_018584345.1 Thuja plicata
GGGGGGGGGGGGGGGGTGGGGGGCATTTTGTGGCATGCTTGTGGTGCCTTGGCACAAACCCATTTTCTAATTCAAATTTGGGCACCAATCTTATTGGGTCAACTTGCTTGTTTGTGAAATTAGTTGACATCATATATATTCGACATTCAAGAAGCATCTTTATCATCGATCAACTTTTTAATTCATTTGTATTGACAATTCTTCACTGGAATTCACTGGGAGATTGTAATTTTGGAGGTGAAATGTCCTCCCTAGTTTGTTATCAATCTCAATCTGGTGAAGTATCTTCGAGACCAAATTGGATTGATAAATTTGGCATCATTACAACATTCCATTACTTCATATCTTGAGATCTAGAGATCAACTCTCATATAGTTCTTGCATCTGTTATTCACATTGTCGTGGTTCACAATGACACATAGCAAAATACATCCATTGATATATCAATGATAGTCATTTAGAAATACTTGTGGCTATGGAAAAAATGGTAACTTATATACTTGCGATAACAGAGAGTAAGCATAACTACTACACATATTTATAGATCTACAAAGAAGGATAAAAATGATAAATATATTTGTATTGGCATTCATAATATCACCCTACATAGCAACAATGACATAATACATCTCTTTGGAGGTCATTGTCAGCATAACATTCCTATGTACATACATCCACAATGCGATATCATACTTGCAACACATATCTTGGGAAGAGAAATGATTGTGGAGTAGTGATAAATACATCTACAATATTGATCTACCTCTTCATCATCAAAAGAGACATACAAAAATACATTAGATAAACTAACACCAACATACTTAACATATATGCATCTACATCTTGAGCATATAGGTATTTGCACATTAAGTGTCCTACCATGAGCACATTGGGTTTACTAACATCATATATCCACAACATCCAATTCAAACTAATCATCAGAATGCCAAGGTGCAATATTTCTTGAGCTTGTCATGATTGTAATATCACTACAATTGTTTGAACATTAATTGGAATCTCATATTGTTAGTCTATCATTACATATCTTGTCTATTAGTGGTATCAAAGCCTTAACCTTGATAGCCTATTTGGTTTAGGTTAATGAGAGAGAGAAGACATCAATACATAGTTTATTGGAGGAGAATGCATCATTCCTTGGATAAAATGGGAGATGCACAAGAAGATATGATGACCATCTTGGGTGAGTTGGCAAGAGGAAAATGGAGGATAGATGACACTTTCAAGCGCTTGGCAGAGATAAGGACTAGTGGAGCTAATGGAGATAACAAAGGCCATGGTGATAATTCAGTCAATATGAGGTCACACACACACACACACACACACACACACACAGATCCAATTCAAGGCTAATGATGCATGCATTCCTTCTGAGGACTAAGTACGTAGTAGGAGAATCATGCTCCCTCATTGGTTGAGTTTCAATATCAGACAAGTAGGATTGGCTTGTTAGAGGACTACATGGGCTTGAGGATGAGGCATTTACCCACTAGGGGTAATAGAGACTACAATAATGATGTGAGGAAGAATATTGGCAAGCTAAGACTCCCCTTGTTTGATGGATCCAAAAGATAAATGACACAAGCATGGGTGAAAAACATGGGCACATATTTTCAGCTCAATCTAATGCCTAAAGATGAAGTGGTCGTGTATGTGACACTACACCTTGACGAGATTGATCATGAATGGTTGCACCATGGTATGGTTACTCTAGGTCATGATCACATCCTATGTTGACTTTATGAAGAGACTCAGTAATAGATTTTATGGGAAGGACCTTGAGCTCAAATTTAAGGAGTTGCCACAACTAAGGCATGGAGGACCCATGCATACCTATATTGGTGAGTTCTAGAGGCTCTCTATTTTCATGACTACCATTTTGGAGAGGAGATTGATAACTCTTTTAATGGATGGATTGATGGATCCTTTGAGGGGTTGGGTCAAGGCCCTTAGCCCTAGCATAGTCATAGAGTCAATCAAGAAGGCCCATGATATGTCTACATCAAATTCCAAGAATCAAACTTACCCTAAGGCTCTTGTCACATAAAAGGGAAAGAAATCATTTCATAAGGATTGGCATAAGAATAATAGACAATGGATGATGTAACCCAAAAAGATCTACAAAGAAGGGAGCTCTATTTTAGCTACAAGGAGCCATCGGATCCATATCATAGATGCCTTGAAAAAGGGAAGATCCATTACATCAAGGTTGTATTTGATAGTAAGGAGGAGGCTTAGGAACCAAGGATTCTGATAAGGAGCCATCACATGCGTAAAAGATAGCTACACTTGTAAGGAAGAGAGGTACCATTGCTTCCCTTTCTAACACTAGACAATGCATTATTTTTCAGGTTTGTGTTACTCTATAGGGACAATGGTTCATAATTATTCTTGATAGTGGGGCCACACTCAATTTCATCAATTCCTCCATAGTAGCCAAGATAGGAATGCACATAGTTGAGAGTGAGTAATTCGAGGTCAAGATGGGAGGATGTCAACTCCTACCTTGCACATATTTGGTACCACAAATGAGCATCACTATGAGAGACTACACAATTACGGATGACTTCTTAGTGGTGGAATTAGATGATGTAGATGCCATTTTGGGCATTGAATTGAGACTCTTGACAAATACACCAAAATTTTCAAACATTAAGAGTTCTCATTCAAGGTTAACGAAAAGAAGGTGGTTTTGTGAGGAATGTCCAACATAGGGCATAGAGTGGTTTTGACCAAGCACATGGAGGATATTTTTAGGCATGATGATGTATTTTATGTAGCACAATGCTTGGTTTCAAACAAACCCTTGGCTGGCTAGCATACACATTACCACAATGATGAGCTACAAATAGTTTTCAATGGACACAATTTGGTCTTTAGTAACATTACTCTAGGGTTACCATTGGACATATACTTTGAGCACATAGTACAACTAGAGGAGGGAGCCAAACTAGTCATCCTAAGAAGTTCAAGGATGAGAGAGAGAAGACAATTTAGGAGCTTCTAGACATGGGGAACATCAAACCTAGCTTAAACCCTTTTGCATGTTCAGTGGTCTTAGCGAATAAGAAGGATGAAACTCCTAGGATGTGAATTGACTATTGAGCTTTGAACAAGAAGATAATTAAGAATTTATATCCCATTCAACATATTCCTGAGTTTCTGGATGAGCTTCATGGAGAAATCTACTTTTCAAATATTGATCTCAAGTCCATATACCACAACAACCTCCAATATTTTTTGGAGCACAAGGATTTGAATGAGAGGCAACATAATGGGGTGAGAAAGGTTCAAGATTATGGTTTTGACATCGAGTATGTGAAGGGGAAGAAGAATGTGGTTGTCAATGATTTATCTAGAAGACCTTCCATATGTTCTTTGTCCCAAGTATTAGCTAATTGGAGGGATAATTTGTTGGTTGACTACTCCAATAATAAATTTTCTTTCCAATTGATGCATAGACATATTTATAAAGATACATACAAGTGGTGGATGATGTCATCTACTACAAGGAAAAAAACTTCTTGGTCCCAAAGTTGAAGATGAAGGAGAAGATTTTGAGGGAGGTTCATGAGTCAACATTGGCGGGACATCTTAGATACTTCAATACATATAGGAAAATACTTGAGAGGCTCTCATGGAAGGACCTCATGGATGATGAGTTGCAATTTTTCAAGGAGTGTGCTACATGCCTGATGAACAAGTCTGGCCATACCTTTTTGGTGGGATTACTTCAGCCCTTAACTATTTTGAATTAAAAGTAAGAGATCATTTTGATGCATTTCATCACAAGACTTCCCAAGGTACATGGCAAGGATTACATTTATGTGGTGGTTGACAATTTGAAAAATATGCTCACTTATGTGCCTTTTTGATAGAGTTTCAAGTAGTTCAAGTTGCAGAGATGTTCTTTCAAGAGATTTTTAGATTACACGAGATTTCGTCAAATATAGTCAGTTATAGAGATAATAGATTCCTTGGTGTTTCTAGATGGAGCTTTTTATATTGGAAAGCATCGAGTTGAGTTTGAGTATTAGTTATTACCCCCAAATAAATGGATAGATTGAGATCATGAACAAATGGGTTGAGGGATATTGAGGAACTATGTGGAAGCACAACAAAAGGCATGGATTCATTGGCTACATCTAGGAGAATACTACTACAAAACCACTTATCACATGTTGATTGGGATGTCACCCTACAAGGCACTCTATGGCTATGTGGCTAGTTCATTTGTGGATTTTTCATTAGGAGATAGTAGGGCACCTAAGTAAAAGGATTGGCTATAGGAGAGTCAAGATATCCTTGGATCCATCAAATATATTCTACAATAGGACCAAAATCAACATAAGAATGTAGATCGACACCAGATGGAGTGTAGTTTTAAGCCAGGGAATTTGATCTATTTTTTTTTATAGCCCTATAGGTAGTCTTCTTTGAAGAGGAGTTGTGTAAAAAAGCTTAAGCCTTTCTTATATGGTCCCTATAAGGTGATTATGCCAATTGGAGAGATGAAATGTGAGTTGGAGATTTCATAGAATAGTAGGATACACAATGTGTTTCATGTTTCTTGCCTCAAGAAGGATCTTAGGCAATGAGTTACAATTTTGGTGGAGCTTTTGCCACTTGATGATGAAGGAAAAATTGCATTGGAGCCAATTAAAATCATAGATCTAAGAAAGAGGACGCTTAGGTCCTATATGAAAAAAGAGTATCTTGTTAAGTGGGAGAACTTGATAATCCATAAAGGATCATAAGTTGTCATTAGTATATAAGAAGAAAGTTTTGGTTTGTCGGTCATGATCACCGAGTGACAACACTCACCAAGCACAGTGATCACCGAAATATTTTGAACACCAAGCGATAGCACAATCAACCGAGTGACATCACCGAGCACCTGTCTACAAAGCCTGCATCACCAAGCACCAGTCTACACTGAGAGACAACATTTTACTGAGAAAAGAAGATCTCACTTACATGTCAGCTAAAGTAGTTTAATCTTTAAAACAACTTTTTTCTTAGCTGGATAACCATTTTTTATGGGTTAAGAAAAGCATTAATTGTGGATGTAATTAGTTAGATGATTGTATTCATGCAAACTAGGAGATCAAGGTCAAGTTGTAAACCTTTAATCTTAGAGTTTTTCAAGAAAAGCGTGAAACCTAGTTTATCTTTTGTATATAGATGTAATAATCAATCAAGAATGATATGATTGTAATAGCAAAGGATGTCTAAGGATCAGATAGAGAGTTTCAAACACAAGGACAGATAAAGGAGAATTTAGTTTATAAAGAACTACATATAACGCTACAGAGAAAAATAGAGGTATTATCCATCACAATAACGTGATATATTTTGTGTAGTTAATGGATCTGTAATCAGAAATTTGAGATTGCAGCAATCAGATCATATATTTTGTTACTCTCTAACAATTGTAGCAAACAGAAAAATCCTTTCACAAGGTGGACTTAACAGTCTTTTTGTAAATTTCTTAACCGAGTGCACATATACATTGTGTTGCTAAAATCTCTTAACCGAGTAGACTTAACAAGTCTAACATGTTACTCCCAACAGAGTAAGATCATCAGAATTGATCACAACTTATAGCCCTAATAGGCACCTTCCATTCTGCAGATAGTGAAGCTTTGTGGGTTTCATCCCCATCGCAATTTTTACCTTCTAACAAGGGTTTCTATGTGATCAAATACTTGTGTCATTTGTAAATGAGTTTCATGAATGTTTCAATGTTTGTTTACATGTATTTACATTTATGCTATGATATTACATGCATGAAGTAGGAAAGCTACAATGGTCGGTTATGCAAGTAATGAGTACAAAGGTTTAATTTGTAAAAGTTTTTAAGGGTACTGATTCACCCCTCCCCTCTCAGTACACACCCTTCCATTATTCCAACAATTGGTATCAGAGCTAGTTCTCTTATTTGGAAAAGTTTAATCACTTGAGAGAAAATATATTACAATGGAAAGGCATAAGCTTGATAAAAATATTGAGAATCAGAAGTTGCAAATACATATTCTCTTTGAGCAATACAAAGAGGCAAGAAACAAACTGAAAGAGTTATTGGCTGAAAGGAAAGTCATGGCATCTTGCTACAATGAAACTGACTATCATGAAGAAGAGATACCTGAACTATTTGATTCATCTGGATCTAGATCTGGTAGTATATCTGACACATCTAAAGGAACCATTGCAGATCTAAATGAAATCAATCAACATCTGACTAAACAAGTGAAAGTACTGCAGATCGGTCAAGAGACACAAATGGTAAGAATGATTGATGTTATGAATAATGCAAGACAAGCTGAACAAGAAAGAAATTTGGTTATTGATGGAAGGAGAAATATTACTGAAAAGTTGCAAGAGAAAGAATCTGAGATACAAAGACTTACTTAACATCACCTTGAGATCACCAATCGAATAGTTCTTATGAGTCATGAGGCCAACTGAGTGAACATGGAACTTGCTGGAAAATTGGAAGTTATTGGTGAACGAAAAGAAGAAAATGAGAAACTAAAGCATGAAGTGAAGATACAACAACAACATAATGATATGATCAAGAAAGCTGAAGAGAGTACAAAAAGAATGGATGAATTTTTGAATGGACAAAGAAGGCTCAACAACAATACTGGTTTAGGGTATACCGAGCATGAAGAATCATCAAATTGAGTTGATCAAAGGAATGTCCACACAAATCCAAGACCAAAGAAGCGTTCATGTAATCACTGTGGAAAACTAGGCCACACATCAAATGTTTGCAAGAGAAAAGCAAAAGGTATTCCTAAAATTACTTCTACATTCATAGGTAATTGTTATAACTGTAACAAGCATGGACACAAAGCACATGAATGCAGATCTAAGTTGAACAAACCAAATAATAAATCTTACATGGAAAAACATTGTCCTACTTGCAACATGCATGGCCACACATTTCATGAATGCAAGAAAAAGATAAAGTAAGTCTGGAAACCTAAAGAACAAGAAAATGCATATCAACTAAGAAGAGTCGATAATACATATGTTTGGGATTACAACACTTGGGTAAATTGCACAACATGTGGTAGATATGGACATATAGTTGCTAACTGTACGAGGAAATGGATAAGAAGATCTAGAAACTAGACTAACCTTAGAATGAGATGCTTACATTGTCATAAGGTCAGTCACTTAAGTAAGGACTGCAGAGACCGAGTGACATAGTCAAGCACTTTTTCAAATGGAAATACTATTGAAGACATCATGAGAATGAGAAATCAAATGTGGAGGAGAAATTCACACAATGATAATGATGGACCAAGCACTACAATTGGTGACACCTCATCCAATGGATCAGGTGATTCCACCACCCCCACCTAAACAATACAAGTAAGTATGGAACTGCACTATACAAAGTTGTATTTTACATCAGTTCATATATTCATTGAGAATATGAAAAATTATCATGAATGAAGATGCACTATGGTGTTGCATGTTATGTTTTGTGAGTCTAGTATGGTCGATCAATATGAACCAAGCATAAACTGCACGTCAGTGAACATGTGAAAGATAACCAAGTTAACACTATGTAGTGAGCATTGTATACTCGCCAAGTTGAAGACTTTGGTATGTTGACCGAGCATCTTTGTTCCATCGACCAAGTGGTAGGTGAAGAATTTAATGCATCACTTAGGGTATTTTCTATAAAAAAGGGCAACGTGAACTCATTCATTCACCCAGCCTTAAAAAGCAAATTGCAGAGCAAAGAAGAGTGATTCAAAGAGACTACATTGCAAAGCGATTCACAGCACTTTCAAAGCTACTCCAACAGATTTCAAGCATTCACAGAAAACATCTAGTGAGTATCTAGACTCACCAAGTTAATAGGTTATTTGTGAAGAAGCCCTAAATTAACAAACAATGGAAACCACTTCACGAACCTTGAAGATCAAGATGGAAAAGGACAAGAAGGTCATTTTAATAAAGAACTCGACCTGTGAGGTACCTAACTACAATTTTTTCCCTCGGGTTGCTTCTCAACCCAACGACAAAGGAGCATTTTTTAGTATCTCACCTAGGGTTTTATTGGTTGAATACATCCGTGCATACATTCACTACAAAGTTGCAGAGATTGGAGACTTTGAGCTTGAGCAAGCTTATCAAAATCTATGCAAGGATGGTAACCTAAGGGACAAGTACAAGCACATTGAAGTGAAAGGGTCAACCAATGCCCTAGTGTTCCCAAAAGATTTCAAAATGGAATGGATTCGCATTGTGCTCAGTCGAGTGCATGACAAAAAGATTTGGTTAGATGAACCCAAGCCAATCACAAAAGATGTGATTCAAGCAGTGAATGGATACCCTATAACTGAGATAGAAAAATCCCTAAGACATCCTGGACGCGCTGAGATTGAAGAGTTAACTAGAGCCGAGTGGGACAACAGAGGTCTGAAAATCAATTCAATCACCAACCTTGAAATGAAATTTGGTGTTCATGTGATTGGATATAAAATCTTTCAAGCCAGTAGATTGAACAACGTTGCTTGTGGAGAAGTCGACACTACATACAAAATAGTAAAGAAGGGACTGCAACTTGATCTAGCCAAGATGCTACTGAAACAACTTGAAGAGAACATGAGAACAATTAGATCAGCCTAATCTAATACATGTAAGTTCGGTTCCCTACTGATGTCCACATTCTTTTACTTACAAAATTTATTTCCTTCCATCGATAATGTATATTGGGAGACCAACCGACCTATCACACCACAGATTAGTGATTACATTAAATCACTAGAGATAATTTCACACCTCTATTGGATGCCTACTTTACATCATTCAAGAATAGGATGTAGAAGAGGATGAGAATCCCTGCCTAGTTAGTTGAACAATACAAGGATGAGATATGTTTTGTAGTTGACACCGACACAACACTCATCAAACCTGCCAAGAACAACATGGTTACCACCATTAGACTATGAAATTGACATAGATCTGGCTACAAGAGCTATTGAATCCTTGTTGAATGAACCAGTTGACAAATCTTTAAGTAGATTTGGTGCATATGAGGAAGCCAAGTCAAGAATTAAGATTGGTTTAGAAGTCAAGAAAATAGGAAGGAAGAAAACACGAATGGTGAACTCACTTCAGAAGAAATTTTTGGGAACCGATGAAGAGTTAGAACAATCAGTAGGCATCATCGAGGAACAAACACCTGTCGGTGAAAGTAAAAAGTTAAGTGATTCAGAGTCTACAGAATCAGATGCAGAGCCACCATAGGCCAAGAAAACAAAAGTTACTGAAGTAAGGACTGCATCTAAAAATAGGAACAAAACAACTAAGGTAGACTCACCACCCTTAAAGAAAGGCACTGTAAGAACATATCATAAAAGAAATCCTAAAGCCTCAACCGAGCAACCAACACCAAGACAATGAAAGAGATATGTAAGAGGAAAAGAAGACAAGGATGATACTGAAGAAGATGAAAGAGAAAAAAAGAAAATCCGAGTAGAAAAGTCAAATATACCACAGACCAATTGATGAACTTGCAGAGTCAATTGTCGAAATAGGCAGTCTAGTACATCATAAGATTAGACAATGGGGAACTTTGTCTACCGAGTATAAGGAAAAAATAGAAGAGGCCATCGTTAAGATGATGATTGCTTAGAAATATGTACCTATACAATTTGGCAATCATATTCCACAGGAGCTACATTACAAGATATCAACTATATGGACATATACACTGCACACAAAGAAACAGATGAGAGAGAGATCCCTAGTTACATTCATGCCCAATTCCATAGTTGTAGAAATTTACTCAACAATGAAGGAGCGTGCCAAGAAATTTTCTACAAAATCCATAGGATACAAAGTATTGCAGAACAAATTAGAAGATATTGATATAGAGAGCAACAAGATTTGGACTCAAATCTTTAATCCACCTGAGCAGGTACTGGCTCTAACCGAGACTACTCACACCGAGGAGAAGGAGGCCACACCAAGCCCCGAGCACATATTCATCAACGAAACCAAGGATGTCAATCCTATTGACTTAACTACAAAAGCAAGTAAGGTCATGGATGATATTCCTAATATATTGAAATCATTAGGGGAAACATCAGTCATAACTATACAAGATATAACTCATGGTGATCCTGATGATGATGCCAAGGCTGATGAAGATGGCAATATTGCCACCGAGCCAACAAATGAACTTGACACTAATGATGTTGCACAAGCACTTGTACTAGGTAATATGCCTTACTTGATGCAAGTAATCAATATAATGACTGAATCACAACATACACCACCTGAGCCTGAAGAAAACATACCAATGGAAAAAGGTGATGAATGCAGGGAGAAGATAGATACCAATGGAGAGCACAAACCGAGTGATGCACCCGCCGAGAACACTGGAGAGGCAAAAAAGGCTGCAGTTCAAGAAAAAGTTGAAGTAGAGATGTCTAAAACTGACCAACAGGTACAGACTGAGCACCCTAGCCAAGGCACCACACCTCCCAAGCAATCAACGACAGAAACCGAGCAACAAAAGGCTCTTGCTATAGTACCTCATTCCCTGCTTCAAATAACATTCAAAAGAAGAACAAGAACAAGAAAGGAAGTAAAGCCCCCATCACACTCGATGAGATCATAGACATACCCGACTGTGATCCAAAAACACTTGATCCTGAGTCCCTAACAAGATATGGGGAGCTATAAAAATTAAAAGCACTACAAGACAAGCTCAGAAAGGAACACAGAAATTCACAAGTCCTGGAAACAACAAAGGAGATTCTATTGCAAATAGTGTCTGACACCAAGATTGATCAAACTGCGCCCATTATTGATCAACTTGTAGTTTTGACCGAGGCAATCACTACATAGAATGTAGATGCCGAGAAGGTCATTGAGGAACAAGCATAAGAGAAGTATCAATAAAAACTCACTGAGAAAATCAGACAAGAAGTGACAAAGAATAAGGTGAAACTTTCTGAACTAGTAGCTACATTAGAACCTGTTCTTTCAAAAGTAGTTACCTTAGTTCAAAAGTTGTGCACTGTAGAGCACTTCACAACCGAGCATAGTGAACAGATAGCTAAGATAGATGAAAATCTAAAAGCTAGTGCACTAAGTCTATGAACCGAGCCAAATGCATTCTAACTGCATTATGAAAATATTGTTGAATCTAAACGGTTAAGACTTGAAATACAAAAGGTAGAAAGAAAAATCATAGATGAAGTAATCGAGCTACAAGCCATGTTACTACCGAATCTCACATTGTTGTTAACACACATGAATACGGCAAAGACTCTAATTGCCACCCTAGAGATGTCAGTAACAGAAAGCATATATGACATGCACGCTCAAATCACTTTGGACCAAATGACCCTAGAGAACTTAAAGGAGAAATGGGACAAGCTGATGGCAACCATTCAACAATCTCATTCACACATATTTGACAAGTTGTAAGTTCTACATCTTTGTCATTACTTTCAAAAAAGGGGGAAACATGTACATACATTGTATCTACATACTGAGGCATGCACATAGGGGGAGTCATTGTAAAGATAAAACACTTGGTGTATATAATGTACATATTAGTTTTTGATACTAATGCCAAAGGGGAGATAGATAATCCATAAAGGATCAAAAGTATTCATTAGTATATAAGCAGACAGTTTTGGTCGGTCGGTCATGATCACCGAGTGACAACACTCATCGAGTGCAGTGATCACTGAAATGTTTTGAACACCGAGCGATAGCACAATCAACGACCAGTATATCAACCGAGCGACATCACCGAGCACCAGTCTACGAAGCTATCACTGAGCACCAGTCTACACCAAGAGACAACATTTCACCGAGAAAAGAGGATCTCACCTACACGTCAGCTAAAGCACTTTAATCTTTAAAACAACTTTTTGCTTAGCTGGATAACCATATTTTGTGGATCAAGAAAAGCGTTAATTGTGGATGTAATTAGTTAACTGATTGTATTCATGCAAACTAGGAGATCAAGGTCAAGTTGTAAACCTTTGATCTTAGAGTTTTTCAAGAAAAGCGTGAAACCTAATTAGGGAAAATCTTTTGTATATAGATGTAATAATCAATCAAGAATGATATGATTGTAACTGCCAAGGATATCTATGGATCAGACAAAGAGTTTCATACACAAGGACAGATAAAGAAGAATTTAGCTTATAAAGAACTACATACAAGGCTACCGAGCATAATAGAGGTATTATCCATCATAATAATGTGATATATTTTGTATACTTAATGGATCTGTAATCAACAATTTAAGATTGTAGCAATTAGGTCATATATTTTTTTACTCTCTAACAATTGTAGCAAACAACAAAATCCTTTCACAAGGTGGACTTAACAGTCTTTTTGTAAATCTCTTAACCGAGTGCACACATACATAGTGTTGCTGCAATCTCTTAACTGAGTAGACTTAACAAGTCTGACATGTTACTCCTAACAGAGTAAGATCATCAGAAGTGATCACAACTTATAGCCCTAACAGGCACCTTCCATTCTGCAGATAGTGAACCTTTGTGGGTTTCATCCCCACCATAGTTTTTACCTTCTAACAAGGGTTTTTGCGTGACCAAATGCTTGTGTCATGTGTAAATGAGTTTTGTGAATGTTTCAATGTTTGTTTACATGCATTTACATTTATGCTATGATATTACATGCATGAAGTAGGAAAGCTACAATGGTCGGTTATGCAAGTAATGAGTACTAAGGTTTAATTTGTAAAAGTTTTTAAGGGTACTGATTCACCTCTCCGGCCCTCTCAGTATACGCCCTTCCATTATTCCAACAAGACTTGCTAGTTGAGGATGCCAAAATGTGAGAGCGGATAGATTTTGGATCATCCTAATTTGAAATTGCTTGTGGGTAAGAAATTCCAAGAAGGGGATATTGCCATGTCCCCTTTTCCTTAAGTGGGACCAATCCTCATTTTTCGTTGTAGCTTTTTCAGTTTCTCAAGAGTTAATTAAGCATATGTTAGGGGTTCCATTTGGTGGCATGCTTGTGATGCCTTTGCATGGACCTATTTGCTAATTCAAATTTGGATGTCAATATTATTGGGCCAACTTGCTTTTTTGTGAAATAAGTAGACATCATATTTATTTGGCATTCAAAAAGAATATTTATCATCGATAAGCTTTTGTATTCATTTGCATTGACAGTTCCTCATTGGAATTCATTGGGAGATTGTAGTTTTGGAGGTGGAATATCCTCCCGAGTTTGAGCAATCAATCCCTATTTGGTGAAGTCTCTTCAAGACCAAATTGGATTGATAGATTTGGTATCATTACCAACATTGCATTCCTTTTGGACATCAACGATCATATAATTCTTGCACCTTCTATTCACATTGTCATGGTTCACAACGACATACATCAAAACATATCAATTGATATTTCAACAATAGTCATTTAGTGATACATTGTAGCTACTATAGGAGTAGCATCTTAAATACTTGGAATAGAAGAGAGTAAGCATAACCTTGACACATATATTCATACATTAGAGGTAAAAAAAGAGTAAGCATAACATCGACACATATATTTGTAGATCTGCTAAGGAGCACAATAGCAATACATATATCTATTATCAACATCAATAGTATCACCTTGCATAGCAACAATGACATCATACATCTTTGTGGAGGCCACTTCTAATATAATATTTCCACAATACATACATTTGCAGTACAATATCATACCCATGAGACAAATATGTGGGAGAGTATTGATTATGGAGCAATCATACATTCATCTGTAGTTTTCATCTACATCTTCATCATCAGTAGAGACATACCAGCACATCAAATAAACTAACACCGACATACTCAACATACATGCATCTACGTCTTGAGCAGACATGCATCTGCGCATTGAGCATCCTACCATTAGCACATCAAATATATTGACATCATATCTCTGAGACTTCCAACACGAGCTAATCCTTAGAAGGTCAAGGTATAAGATTTCTTGAGCTTGTCATAATTGTAATAACAACATAATCATTTGAACACTAACTGGAATCTCAAATTATTGGTCTATCATTGCATATATTGTAGGACCTATTTTGTTCTTTTGTATGCTTGGGATATTTTAGTTATAGGGTCAAGGGTATTTGGTAAATAAGCTATAGGGTTTAGGGTATTGGATTTATTGTTCATAGTATAAGGTATAGAATTTAGGGTTTAACTTCTTTTTGCCAGTGCAATTTGGAGGAGTAAGAAAAGGTAGAATGCACAACAAAAATGACAATGAGAATACATTTTTTTATCTCTTCAACTTTTACATTGGGACACATCATATTTGGCATGCACCAAATTCAGTGTGCACCAAATAAGTTTGGCATGACCAACCCTTAGGCTTGGCACACCAAACCTATTTGGCACATGCCAAATGCCTTGATGGGGGGCAAAGTTTTATTTGGCATCTTTTTGGTCCCTCATCTTGGTGCACTTGCCCTCTTGTTGTTTACAAGGATATATTTTGACCATTATTATATGCACCCAGTAATCACCCACTCTAAGCTCCTAAATGATGTGTTAGATTACGACTATTTTTTTAGATTTCTTCGTATATGATTTAAGAGCTTAAAGCCATAGCTTCAATTTCTGGGTGGTTACAACATATGCATGAGAATTTATTATGTGCATAAAGGTCAAAAAATGGTCATTTAGAAGTGACACTCAATACCTATTCGTAGATGTCTCAATAACCATACACTACAACTACAAAGAAAAAAATCGTACAACTACTCTAATACATACTCCTTGAATAAATATTATGACCAATAGTTATATGCAAAATGTTCCACTAAATGTGGACTATGGTCATCTAAAAAGTTGAACAACTCCTCTAATTAAATATTCGATAGTTAACTATTGAATTTATAAATGAACGACTATTGCTACAAGTGAAATATTTTATTAGAATTTTAGTTATCATATAAATTGATTATTTGTAAAAATAATAATTGAAACATTAGATGTACAAGAGATCAACCAACATTAATACAATGAACAACTTCTTGATCCTTTCCCCTAAATCATAAACACTAGTTCAGAGAGGTAGAGGTATGGGATTGAAAAACTACCCAAACTCTTGTTGGGGTTTTAGTGTTTTGGTTATTCTCCATGGTTATGAATAGTGGGCCAACAATACTTCTAATCTACAGTGGAAGAAAAATTGGAAAAATCTAAAAATATTTGATCACGAACAAGTTCAAAATTAAAAGTTCAGTCCCTTATGATATCATGTTGAGTGAGGTGGGGGCTGCCCCTATTGAAGCAATTTCCATGGTGAGGCTCATAAGATATTTAAAAAGAATTTAGCAAATGGAAGAGCACAGATGGCCTAAGGTTGTCTTCAATGACATATTGTGCAAAAAAAAAAGACTTGGATGCGACAAACCAACAAATGGTTTAGTAGATGGGGTATTTACTTGAATTCATGCCCCACAAATAGTAAAAAGATAAAGACTTTTGTTATGGATAAGCTCCATAAGCGTTCTTGGGATAAAGGTCTAACGAGAAAGAAAGAGTACTATACTGAAGAGTTTAATCCCACTCGTAATCATCATCAAAAAGCACACATAGAGATCAATATTTTTTGGAAAGCCAAGATTATTATTGCTCAGTAAAAGACCAACTCTCATCAACTTCATTGTGAAGCTGAGCATTGGACAAGACCAAAAGAAGCTTGGGAAGAAAGAGTGTATTTTCTGCACTTCTCGAAAAGGGAAACAAAAAAGTATTTCATTTTAGAATGTGATGCCTTCAAAGACAGCAAGGACAACTATGTCAATATCTTGACAAAGTTAATTCTTGGGGTGATTTATTCAACAAGGAGACAATTGAACAATTGGGTGCACTCATTATCAAATTGCGCAAGAAAAACGCTGAAATGCAAAAACAATATGTAATATCCCCATAGATAGATTAACCTCATGAATGCTAAAATTTATTTGCCTCTTTTCTTTCTTTCTAGAAAATCATAAGGAAAGTACACGATACTTCAAATTCCTAGGTGATATTGATAACATCCTAGATATATCTATGACCATGTCTGCCATTAACATGATGCTCTACGCTGTGGTATCTTTGGTTGCTTCGTGCATGAATGATCTGCCAAGAAAAGGAACCTACGCGGCAAGGATGTCAACGTTGGTAGCCTGGCCTTTCACCTGCCAATAGCCATTCTAAATCTTTATGCCATGATGGATGTCCATGAAATCCTCCTAATTCCTGTCTTATCGGAAATAATGGCTAGGAGTGCAGGCCTTTTGTCCTGTCGTTCCTGTTGTCCATACACCATAGATTTGTGTCTGTCCCTTCTGTCCTCTCTTTTTCAGCAATCCACCAAAGTTTTCAAATCAAATTTAATTTTGCTTGTTGATCAAGATATATAATAGAAGAAATGATAATAAAAAGGATTTGAAAATTGTCAATGATATTGCTCTTTGTTCTATAGACTAATGGTTTTGTGGATCCATTAAAATTCTTTCATTTATTCAAGTGTCTGATAAGGGGTTGTGAAAGAAATAAGGGGGGCGACTTGATAATTGAGTATCCTAATTTCAGGCTTCTCAAAATCTTGCATTAAAATGTCAAATCACTTCCAGTTTTTTAAAACAACTTCTTGTAAGTGATATGCTTATAACTAAGGTTTTAAGCCCGCATCATCAAATAAAATATCACATCAGCAGGTGTTTAAAAGGACCAAAACATAATGAAACAAATACTTGTACATTTAGTTGTGTTTTATTGGTGTGTTGATGTGACATCACATTATTTGTTGTTCTTTAGATCTAAGGAATACATTACATTTAATTATGGGTAGTCATCATCAACAATGTCAACTTTAAAGTCACAACTATTGGTACAATGTTGTCAAAAATATTGGACGTTAAATCAACAAGTCCCATAATAACTATTAGAACATGCTTAACTATTGGATCCTCTCCCCTATTATACAAACTACAAATACGAAAAAATCCTTTAAAAAAAAACCTACCAAGGAAATTACATTTATAATTATATTCATAAGTAAATAATGTCAATACAATAAACATCTTTTGGAGAATCTCTCACTATATAAACTACAACATACCATCTTCTCGACAAATCTACAATCAAATATTATCAATATGTCTTAATCCAATTTTACCAACTCCTCTCACAAAGAACTCTTTATAGGTGAATCACACACCAAATTTCCAATAGAAATGACCTTCGACTATGGAAATAACAATTGACTACAAAAATAATCTCTGTGCTTCTAACCACACAAAATCTACTCACCTTAGGTGTTTAAACCTATGTTTGAAAAAATAATGGTGTTTATATAACTTTTGTGTGATTAACGTACAACAAACTTCTCTTTAGTCAAGCCCTTAGAAGTTAATTAATGGTCTTGATGAATTTAGAGACATATGAAGCAACCATGCAATGTTTAGAATCTAGATGTCAAACTAATGAAATCTACTCAAATTAGGTGTTTAAACCTATGTTTGAAAAATAATGGTGTTTATATAACTTTTGTGTGATTAAAGTACAAAGAACTTCTCTTTAGTCAAATCCTTAGAACTTAATTAATGGTCTTGATGAATTTAGAGACATATGAAGCATCCATACAATGTTTAGAATGTAAATGTGGCACTAATATAAAAGTATAAATTCAATGAAAAAATATTATTCCTTAATATTAGAGACAAAATATTTAAAATCTAGATATTTAAATTATATATATATATATGAAAATTAACTGAAATAAAATTATATTTAGATTACAATCTCACCACTCATATACTAATCATTATAATCATGATATTAGAAACAACCCAATCAATATACATCCAACTCTCTGTATAGTTTAATCCTTATACCTTTAAAGACCAGAATAATGTGTTCTTGTGTTAAACATTTTACATTAGAAATTCCTGTCACCTATATACAATAACCTATGGTAGTTAGCAAGTTTTTATAAGATTCATCTACCTCTTGTAATCTTAGAAGTGCTTTTGTTCCCTTGAATTAAATTTTATCTTTTCCAAAGCACTTGGAAAGGTAATTTTCATTTTAAAATAATTCATACCAAAATAATGATCCATTAATTTTATTATTTTGAATGGCTTTTACCTTATCTTAAGCTCACTACTTTGTTAATCGATAAGCATGTTTTCTTCCCTTCTCTCTCTTCACGAGAGTAGTGTTGACATCACCCATATTTCATGGAGGAATATTTGTCTTTGTTGGTCTTGTCTAAGGAATGTTTGAGAGGTTATTCTTAACTTCTTTTCCTCCATTCATATGGTGAGTTTTTTCTAATTTAATTTTTATTTTATAGGTTATTTTTAGTCTTATGGACCTTAAAAAAATTCTTCTTTTATTGGTGGGTATTGTTATTGGTGGATATTGTTCTTTCATTGTCTTATAAGACTTTAATGAATTATGTTGATATATATTATAAATTCATTTATATAATTATAATTGTAAAAATTTAGAATATAGTTATAAATTATAAATGTAAGGTAGAATTTAAATAATAAATAAAGAGTTAGTAAAATACTAAAATTATATAATATAACATATATGATATAGTACTTTTATATTATATATTAGAAATTGTAATTTTATATATATATATAATATAGTAGATTTTTTAAAATATATAATACTTATATATAAATAATTGAATTCTTTAATGAAAATAACATGTTTACATAATAAAATATAAAAGTTAAAATATAGTATCTCATAAATATGCTATATTGTAAATTAAAAGACTAATTTCAAAATAAATTAAATGATATATAAATTATATATTACAAAACTATGGTTAAAAACTATCCCAATAAAATAAATTGGGAAGCCTCCGAAAAAAGGGGTCCTATAACACCAAATCAATTGAACCAATCATAATTCCAAAAAGTAATTTATAAATATATTTAATTCATCAATAAATATTTAAACTTTATAAAAAGTTGAACAAGAAAAAAATAATAATTTATGATTGATTCATTGATGTAAAACCAATAGAATGCAATGTACAATAAGTCATATATAAAATAAATTGATAGATTGATTAAAATAAAAGATTTTAGATTTAAATTGAATCATAAAAATGATATATTTTATCAAAGTTAAATTTAAAAACTTCAAATCTACAATAACACAAAGGGAAAGTACAAGGAAAATAAAATACTCTCAAAAAAACACCTAGTCACAAAATGACCTAATAACTTAATAAGTGAAAATTGAAACCCTAACCAATTCATAGAAAACTCAACAAGAACATTTTTCTATTTCCATGTTATTGTCATTTGGCACAAGAAACAGACCAAACCATATGGGATAGACAAAACAATACACTATGTTACATTGCTGTGATTATTAATGGGGCTAGAAAACAATTGAACCATCAAATGGGTTGGAGTTGGCAAGTTCTAGAAATGGAGAAGGAAGATGGCTCAAAGAATTTGCCCTCCAAAATCTTCTGAGTAAGAAGCCTGTTGGCCTGGTCTGTCCAATGCACTCCATCCCAATTTGCATATGATGCAGGGTCAGAGCATGACTCTGCCTTCACACTCTTTCCATTGATAATTCCACTTGTTCCACACTGCACTGCATAGTCATAGTTATATTTCCCTCCTATCCCACAGCAAGCTGTTGTAGTTGCCTTGAATCCTGCCACAAAAATGTAAGCCAAAAGATCAATATGTAACAACATAATCTTTGAATCTGTCTTAAACCCTTGTATAAGGGTTTTGATCTGAGGTTTTAAATTGAAGATTGAACAAGGAAAAATCAGGCCTGGAATATTTGCTTGTGTGGATTTGATATCCGAATTAACAATATATGGTCAAAAACTCATTACAAATTTGTATCTAAACATATTAGATTTATCAAATATAGTGTTCATTGAATCTAAAAAGAGCTGGAAAAAAACAGAGAATTTTTGTGTACCATAGGTAGAAGGATTGGCAATGAAGTCATATAGAATGTCATAGGTGTTGACATAGACAATGTTGGCTTGTGGGAGCTGTTTGCGAACCCTGGCAAGTTCTGCTCTAAGCATCCTGTTATACGACTGCACTGCTTGGTTGAAGGATACAGAGCAGCCATGCTGGTCCAAGTCTTTGGGAGAGAAATAGGTCAGCCAAAAGGAGCCACATCCTTGGGGGCCAACATCCTTCACCAAGATTGTCCTCGCTCCTTCATTATATAGTTCCTGTTGATCCGACATTCAGATATTACTTGATGAATGAGTGCGTCAGATTCAGTTAATAATTAGTAATACACATATTCACAAAAAACGGTGGGTGGATACAAGATCACACCCTAAAGTTTACATGGATATAGTCTGGGCAGCTAGAAATAACAACATAAAAAGCGGCTAGATGGCAAGAGCAACACTGGTAGGGGGAGGCAGAGGGTTTACATGGATATATTTTGGACAGCTACAAATAGCAACATAAAAAGCGGCTAGATGGCAAGAGCAACACTGGTAGGGGGAGGCAGAGGGTTTACATGGATATAGTCTGGACAGCTAG
Organism: Thuja plicata; assembly: GCA_018584345.1. NCBI lineage: Eukaryota > Viridiplantae > Streptophyta > Pinopsida > Cupressales > Cupressaceae > Thuja > Thuja plicata. Next base: position 2,451,220 of record MU227798.1, read on the forward strand.
AAATAACAACATAAAAAGCGGCTAGATGGCAAGAGCAACACTCGTAGGACAAATAACAACATAAAAAGCGGTTAGATGGCAAGAGCAACACTCGTAGGACAAATAACAACATAAAAAGCGGTTAGATGGCAAGAGCAACACTGGTAGGGGGAGGCAGAGGGTTTACATGGATATAGTCTGGACAACTAGAAATAACAACATAAAAAGCGGCTAGATGGCAAGAGCAAAACTGGTAGGGGGAGGCAGAGGGTTTACATGGATATAGTCTGGACAGCTAGAAATAACAACATAAAAAGCGGCTAGATGGCAAGAGCAACACTGGTAGGAGAAATAACAACATAAAAAGTGGCTAGATGGCAAGAGCAACACTGGTAGGGGGAAGCAGAGGGTTTACATGGATATAGTCTGGACAGCTAGAAATAACAACATAAAAAGTGGCTAGATGGCAAGAGCAACACTGGTAGGGGGAGGCAGAGGGTTTACATGGATATAGTCTGGACAGCTAGAAATAACAACATAAAAAGCGGCTAGATGGCAGGAGCAACACTGGTAGGGGGAGGCAGAGGGTCCCGGTCATCCAGTTTACCCCATACATCAGCAGGGGCCGGAGTGAAGTCAGGAATAAACTTGATTTGTTTTAACCCATTTGGACAGCTAGCTTGAAGTTTAGAGTAAGAGGTATGTACCATGACAGCTCCAGCTATAGATCTTGCAACCTTAGGAAGAACAGTCTGCTGGACCTGGGCTATGGTGAGTTTGAGAGTTTGATAGCTATAAGTGAAGTCATTTCCCCCTATTTCTATGATGTATATCCCTGAGCTGAATGCCTCTGCACTTGGAAGAAAGCTCTGAGGACCTGAAGTACACAAGCCAATGACAAAAGTTCAAATAAGTTCTTAAAATGAGAAGAGCTTGAGAAATTAATGCTGATCTACAATCTAGCAGTCTAACCCAGAAGAGTCTTGCAAATTAATGCACTGCAAAAAAACCACTCTGACATCAAAGTGTGTAGAACATATACCCCGTTCATGGATTGCGGAGAGAATCTGCTGCTTGAAGATCTTGAACTGATTGATCTGAACAGTAAGAGAAAGGGGGGCAATGAAGTTGGTGCCTCTTACACTTGCACCTGCAGCTGCAAAGTTTGCTCCATTTGTATAACTTGACCCCACTGACTGCAGATATGGGCTCAGGAAAGGGTATCCGAGTGCATTTGCTGCACAACAATAGTAAAATGTCAATAATCTGTAAGAAATTTAAGAAATTTGGTTAACAAGTATAGATCAACTAGAATTTCAATATGACACATTTACTGGCATTTTAGTATGCTTTATGACTGAGCTACTGTCTCCTCACATCTCTGTGTTTTGGATAATGTTTAAGAAGCGTCCAACAGTCTTTCTTTAAGGTTTACCCAATTTGTTTAGCAGGGCTGAGCACACATGGCAAAATACTAATTCAGCATTTAAGTTTCAGCCTTATTTGACCATTAAAAATAGCACTATAGTCCACATTCCCATCAACATTCAATGTAAATTCACTGTAGTCCGCATTCCCCTGCAGATTTTCATTGAACCCAATCATGGAAGATAAAATGAAATCAAAGCCAACTAGAAACTCCAATCAAAGTATTATAATTATCCAGAGCAATAGCTCCAATCAATGTTATCCACTATAATCCACATTCCCATCAACAAACAATGCAAATTCACTGTAATCCACAATCCCCTGCAGAAATTTCAATCATGCAAAATAAAAAGAAATCAAATCCAACAAGAAACTCCAATCAAAGTATTATAAATATCCAGAGCAATAGCTCCAATCAAGGCTATCCACCATGATCCACATTCCCTGCAGATTTTCGTTGAACCCAATTATGAAAAATAAAATGAAATCAAAGCAAATTAGAAACTCCAATCAAAGTATTATAAATATCCAGAGCAATAGTTCCAATCAAAGTTATCTACCATAAATCAGATTCCCATCAACAGACTGTAAATTCACTGTAATCCACTTTATCCTGTAGATTTCCATTGATCACAATCATGGAAAATAAAATGATATCAAAGCCAACTGGAAACTCCAATCAAAGGATTATAAATATCCAGAGCAATAGCTCCAATCAAAGTTATCCACCATACCCCACATTCCCATCAACAGACGATGTAAATTCACTGTAATCCACATCCCCTGCAGATTTTCATTGAACCCAATCATGGAAAATAAAATGAAAACAAACCCAATTACAAACTCCAGTCAAAGTATCATAAATATCCAGAGCAATAGCTCCTATCAAGGTTATCCTCGCTTTTTGTTTGGCCTAATGAACAGGCTTCCTGATTCAACAAGTTTTGCCCAATGTATTTGTCATCATATCATTGAATGAATGGCTATCCCCTGAAGATTTCTACTATTCTAGAATCTCTATTCTCTTATCCCAACAGATGCACCACAGAACATCCACTGACCTATCATCATAATCCACAAATGTGACCCAAACATGAACTGTAGCTCAACTTTAATGGAACACCCAAGATTGAAATTTGAAACACAAACATTACAACACAGAGTTCCATTAGTCCATAAATGAAATTTCTCAAATCTTTAGCTCAGCATCAATGGAATACCCAAGATTGAAATTTTAAACCCATAAACATTACAACAAAGAGTTCCATTTAAGTAAAGTCCTTTTAGCCTCACCGAAAAAGTCTATTGAGAGTCTTCCATCACTGTAGCGACTCACAGGTCTTCCAAAGAAGGTCTTTCCATAGGGAGGATTCTCAGCAAGCATATTGTAGGGGAAAGAAAAATGCAGCCCTCCTGTGTCTGATGTGGAGTCTCCAAAATTGAAAATGGCAGGAAAACTACAGCCAGCATGGCATATTGCTGGCAGCAACGCCATTAACACAAGTGTCCACAATACAAGAGCACTTTTCATCATCCTGAACTGCAAATATACCAGTTTACAGTATATTGCAGAGGAATTCCACATTACAAAGACTGACTATACTGAAGATATATACTGAAAACTACATAGAACCTCCAAATTGTACAGCTAGACAATAATTCAAGAACAATTCCTTATTTAAATACGCCCATTATTGCATAAATTCTGTGCGAGTATCGACAAATGTTGAACAGCAATGGATTGATTCTTGCAATTGCACATGCATACGTAACGACAATGGATTTCAAGGGTGTAGATTTTATAAAGGTTTGGTGGGTGACTTGGATTATATGCCTTTGGGTAAAATCATAGCAATTCCTTACTTCCATGTGATCACGGGGAACAAAGCGAATTTGTTTTAGTTCATTCTCTTTTTTTATTGGATTAATCTTGTTCTTGGATTGCCACCATTATAATGCTTTACAAACCAAAAGATGTCTAGTTTTTTATGGATGCCAACAAGAATGATGAATACAGTCTACATTATGAGTTTTAAAATAATTGGATTTTTATATATATAAATTTATGAATATGATTCTTGTTTTTTCTTTTTTAATATGAATATGATTCCTAATTTTTCTTTTTAATATAAATAATCTTTATCTTTATCTAAAGCAAATAAGTTTATTTGGTTATTTTAATAATCTTTATCTTTGTCTAAAGCAAATAAGTTTATTTGGTTATTTTGAGTCTAATTATTATTAGTTTTTCTTTACAACTCATACTTTAATTTTCTTTGTTTCTTGCAAGATTTTGAGTCTAAAGCAAATAAGTCTATTTGGTTATTTTTGAGTCTAATTATTATTAGTTTTTCTTTACAACTCATACTTTAATTTTCTTTGTCTGTTGCAAGATTTTGAGTCCATGGGACTTGTTCCTTGTATTTATTAAGTTAGTTTTAATACTTTCTTTAGTTTAAGTTGGTTGAGTTTAAATGATTATTTTTTAGGGTGATTTTCATGTTGTTGAGCATACATATAGTTTGTAACTAGAAGCTTAGTTTCAAGTTCTCATTTTTAAAGTTTGTTTCATTATAAAAAGAATATTATATTTTTAAAAACAAATAAAATTTTGGAATATATTTTTAGTTGTAATAGATTGTTATAAACTTATAAATAGTTCTTTTAATGATGTAGTCATTGTAGGAGGGACCTCAAAGAGATTTGACCAAGTCGTGCAACAATAGTCACACAATGGAAACAACTAGAGACAATTGAGAGAAAACAAGATCAAGCCTTTGCATTATCAGAATTCAATTACAATTGGTCTGTTGGGGCTCAAAAATGATGGATCTTATATCCAATCATTTTCAGCAACTAACGAATTCAACTTCAATTATGATTTGAATCCTGCAATTTAGTAGGCCCAAATCTAAAACTATGAATTAATCTAAAATATGCAATTTGCTCAAAAGATAAATAATTAACAATATATATAAACTTACAACATAATATAATTATCAAAACATATAAACAGTATAAAAAATGGATTTAATATCAATAAACTTTAAAATATAATGTTGAAACCACAATGTTAACAAATAATAAGACCAGTGCCTAATTAATGCTTGGGCTAAAGAGTCAAGAATGCTTCCAGTCCTATGTACAATTCAGAGATGGTTTTAGAGCAACTGGAAACAATAAAACTTATAACATTAAGCAAATAAGAAAAGACACTTAAATACCTAATCCCAAAAAGTTCCCCCAAATAATTATAATAATTTAACCATATCTATGGGGAACAAAACATTTCCCGTATTTACAAATATTTAAATATCTGTTTGTCAAATCTTTGGATAATTTCCTCGGTTATCATCTTCTGTTTGTGATATAAGACTCTTGCACACCAAATCCAAAATTAGATAACCTTTAATAAATTTCAATTTAGGGCTCATTATTAATAATGTTCTCAAATCACTAAAATGATTCCTATATTAAATATTATTAATTGTAGTAATTAATAACATATCAAGATAAATCACCAAGAAAGCCATAACATAAGAACATTTGTTGTAATGCATATAAATGTCCTTTGATAAAATAAGCGAAGTACAAATAAGATTTAAAGTTATTTACCAAAGCACCCTCTTTTCAATTACCAAAGCACAAAAATCCTATTAATAAGACAAGCCCTAAAATCCATTTATACACAACAACATATTAATAGGAGAGGATAATATAATCTTATGTTTTATTTGAATTTTGATTTTCAGATTTAAAACATAATAAATTTCCCTCATAAAATATCTTTCAAAATGTGAAATAATATTTGCCTCATATAGATAAATATGTTCCTAAAATCTAGGGTACAATAATTATAAACATTATAATTCACCCTAGAAAATAAAAAAGCAATACTTACCCTAAAATGATAATTCAAATAATTTACATAGGGTAATATTATTAATATTGAAAAAGAAGATAACTTTTAAAAAGTAACCCTAAAATTATACAATTTACTTTAATAAACGTTTTCAAAATAACGGAGGTGAAAAAGAATACATTAATCAAAGTATATTTATGTATCTTTATAAATTAATTAAATGCATAGAAGTATATGTATGAATTCACCACAGTAAATATTTTCAATAAGCACATAAGGTGAAATATACATTTCAAAAATAATAAGACATGAAATGAAATGCCATCAAAAGAAGATGTCGGCCTCAACTGTAGCTGTTGGTTGTATTCCAGGTTTTGGTTTCTTTCCCGCGATTGGTCTGGTTTTCCCTCTCCGAGTTTTCATGTTTTCAAGCCTAAAACCTGTGAAAATGTTCAAAGACATGAAACCCTAGTTTGTTTAGTGTTCAAAATGGAAGAAAAACCCTAAGGCGTTCTTCGCTTATGTTTCTCAGTTACTTTTCGCCTCACTTAAGTCATGAGTTCTTTTCTAATCGCGTAGTCGCACAACTTAAAACAGCATATTCCTTTTTATCCCCGACTTTGCGATTAGCTTTTGTCGCGTTGTCTCATGTAATAATCGAATATTCCTTGTTCTTTCCCAGACTTTGCGATTTGCTTTATGTCAGGTAATCGCTGAATCATTTGAACAGAGCAGTAATAAGTCAAGGGGCCCACAGACAGGTCGGGAGGTCGCAAGATGTTTTTCGCAGTTAAGAAAATGTTACGAGACACTGCGATTTCCTTTTGTCGCATAATCGCTAAGTAAGTCTGAGGTGAAGTGTGATGCAAAAGCCTTTAGTCGCGCAGTCTCCAGAACAGATGTCGGTTAAGTAAAAACTTTTGAGACTTAGCGACTAACCTTTTACGGTTTGGGATAAAGCATGGTCGGGTTGTCGCCAGATAACTCTGATTTCAAATCAAAAGAAGACATCTGTCAGGAGATAAATGGATTTCAGAATGATCGCTTAAAAGTGTAATTTTATTCAGTGACTACGAGACTACTTAAGGGTTACTGCTAGTCGCAGGGTCTTGAGATGTTTTAAAGGTATGATAAGTTACTTGGCGATTAAGCAACAATCATCAGATAAAATCATGAAAAGATCCTACAGTAGTCGCCAAGTCTGAGGATAAAAGAGCCTAAGGAGAAAGGTCCTCGCGACTCAACAGCCAAGGGTATGTCGGGAGGTCGCAAGATGATTTTAAGGGCAGGAAGCTTTGTCGCGATGTCTCATGAAGTTTTTGGCATTCAACATTTTCATTTGGTGATCAGGCGACTAAGGGTTGTCGCGTAGTCTGGAAAAAGAAAGATAACATTTGGCGACTAAGAAATAACTGTTGAAGTTAACACTAACAATTAGTCGCATAGTCTCGTAAAATAACGTGGGTTAGTGATAACCATTCGCGACTTGGATTTCCTTGTGTCGCATGATCGCCAAATGTTGACTCTGGTTAGTAAAGGTAAGGAAGTTGTATAGTCGCCATGTCTCCGGATAAATCACAGGTTAAGGATCGAGATCAGCGACAGAGAAAATGAGTGCAGTCGCCTTGTTGCTTAATGCTAAATCCTGAAAAAGGGCGCCAGTATTAAATATGTCAGTATGAATTATTCGGCGGCCAATCAGATTTTCAGATTTTGATTACTGTGCTAAAAAAGGGTAGCTGAGATGTATGACAGAGGGCCAATCCCAGAGTGACATGTCAGCTCATTTGAATTTTATAAGGTTTTGCCGAGGATTCAGTTTTACAAATTTGATTTTCCTGTCACACTCAGGAAACTACGGCTAGGTTTTCAATTATGTTCACAATATGTGGAATTAAAGACAGAATTGATGTTCTGAGAATCATGAGCTATGTACCTTGAATGGTTCCTATAAGGAGAGTTGATAGCTATTCATTTACATTCACCTTGCTTTCAGAGTTTCTAAACTTAAAGAATTCAGTTGCCAAAACAAAGTAAAATTCAAAGATTTGCAGAGTTTTCTATGGTTTAAGAGTTCATTGTTTCCAGAGAACTGTGCATAAGATAGTTTGTGAGTCTTAGTGATAGATTTTTTTCAATACCGGTAATGAAGAGGATATTCAAGCATTGAAAACATGAGCAGAGCGGTGAGTGTAGCCTCGACCAGCGGAGAAAGTGAGAGGGTGGAGGACGAGGCAAAGGGAAAAGTGAATTATTCAGATGAATTCCTCCGTCTCCTTCCTGGTTCGACACAGAATAAAAAGGTTAATGCAAATGTGCTCATTGATGAGTATAGAGATGTTCGAGATGTTGTTACTCCAGGAACAACAGGTTTTTCCCTCTTCAATTATTTTTACAAGAATTCTGACAAGGCCATCCCAGTATCAAACCCTTGGACCTGTGGTTTAGCCAGGTTAATTTTTCCTGATGTCTTCCTAGATGTAGACTTGTTCTTGGACCTGGCCAATCATTATGATGTTTTGTCTAAGACCATCAGAAGGGATGATGGCACTGCTTTATTTATATTGAACAGAAATTTGTTCATGCAAGCCTTCGGCTTATACAGCACCATGTCTACCAGAATTGACATGACCAAGCAGCAACAAAGGTATACTCTGAAGCTTGGAATTGCTAGGAGCCAGTTGCTAAAACATATGCTAAAAGAAGTGAGAAAGTATTCAGATCCTATGTCCGGGAGCTACCCATATTATTATAAGGATCTACACTTCTATATCAAGTACATTGCCTATGCCTTGTGTAGAGTGCTGGGGATAGATGGTGAAGCAGAGAAGATTGATGCAGGAATTTTAATGATGGTGTTGGACCTACAAGAGGCCCACTCCAATACTAGTTATGATTATATTCAGCACATCATAGATGAAATGCATGAGGGCTTCATTGCAACACAGAAGAGAATGAAAAACCCAAAGGAGAAGGAGCCCAAGTTTTTACATTACTCCGTTCTTATGCATCTCCTTTTGCATTTCAATTTTGTTATCATGGATGTTAATAATCTAGTCC